>JAJMAG010000112.1:0-69444 GCA_030564905.1 Geotrichum fermentans
AACGCGTACCACACTGGCGACCGGCTGACGGTGGAGGTCGACATTGTTCTGGACGCCAAGTCCAGCCTGCGTGACTCGCACGACATCGGCGAGGCTCTGCAGTACGCGCTCGAGACGCTGCCGTTTGTCGAGCGTGCGTTTGTTCACTTGGACTACAGAACCGGCAACTTTGCAGGCCATCTGAGCTAACGTGGTATGAGACACTGCGGAACTAAAAAAAAGACTAAAGGAAAAACCAAGGAACAAACCACGGCAAGGAACAATATTTTTTATTTTCGGGGTCCCCTGGTGGTGTGGCACCACAACCGTTCAATGGCACGGTTGGCGAATGCGTATTCCCCGGGTTTTATTCGGGCTTCTATTCTTTTCTATTCCAAGCAATTTGGCCGGAACTCTTTTCTCTTCCTTCTCTTTCATTTCGGCGTCAGAAGTGTCAAATCAGCGGCTGCGGCACACCACCGCCGTGCGTCCGTGCTCAGCAGCTGTCGCCTATATATATTTTTCCCATTTAACAGACCTTTTAATATTAATTTTTTTTTTTTCAAATCCCACTCCACTTTGCAATTCTCCATCTTCTCCAAGCAATTAAGCAATCCGCTTTACCTGACTATTTTATAAACCAACAACCTCTCTAACCTAGCATACTTCAAACATGGGCTCCGATTACCACCACGCGGACCTGGCCAACTTCGAGGGCACGGAGACCAAGGCCGAGATGTACGACTCGATCTTCCTGGCGTGCAAGGGCCTGTTCCACGAGCAGCGCAACTGGGTGTGCAACCTGTCCAACACGGCGTCGCTGCTGTGGCACGGGTACCGGTCGCGGCTCGGGACGGCGCAGGAGCACGTCAACTGGGCGGGGTTCTACGTGCGCAACCCGCAGGCGCACATCTTCGACCCGGGCTGCCACGGCGAGCTCATCCTCGGCCCGTTCCAGGGTAAAGTCGCGTGCCAGACAATCCACGTCGGCAAGGGCGTGTGCGGCGCCGCCGCCGCCGAGATGAAGACCCACGTCGTGCCCAACGTCGAGTGGTTCCCGGGCCACATTGCGTGCGACGGCGAGACCCGCAGCGAGATCGTCGTCCCGATCCTGCGAACCAAGCAGGATGGCCAGAAGGAGGTCATTGCCGTCATCGACATTGACTGCGAGCACCTCAACGGGTTCGACGAAGAGGATCAGTCGTACCTCGAGAAGCTCGCTGAGCTCCTGTCGAAATCCTGCGACTGGCCCTTCTAAAAAAAACAACCCCAATCTCTTTTTTTCATCCATTGAGATATATGCAACTGTATTCCATTTTCTTCTCATGCCTATTACTGTACTGTACACTTGTGTATATATATTAACCAAACCAACAATCCATTCCAAAAAAAAAAAAAAAATCAATTCCCCGGACTCTTTGCATGCACACTACCTTGCCCAGACGTAAAAAAAGATGAAGAAGAGGAGTCCAAACAAGCCCAGCCACGCTCTCCAGCCGACGCCCGACCGCTCCGCCATGCGCACCATCCGCGTGAACGTGCCCCGGAGCTTGACCTTGGCGCTCTCAAAGTTTTCTTCCATGCTGCCCAGCATTTTGTTCGAGTCCCGCACTTCCTCTCCGATTTTCGTTGTGATCTACATCACCACGGTCCGTTAGCTTCTACTTTTCTCTCCCGTATAGTCGTCACTTAACAAGATCCCTTGATCCCTTGGGTTTTCACACACATACGTCTTTGAGCATTTTGACCTTGGCGCTGAGCCCCTCGATCTGCGAGTCGTTTTGCGACTCCAGCTGGTCCATGACCGAGTCCGCGTACTGGCCGCGTCTGTTCGGCGTGGCCGATCTGAACGGCGACCCTGACTGCGGGGCCGGCGACGCCGACGCTGACGGGTTGTACGGCGTCGCGGCCGCAAACAGCTGCGTGCGGTTCGACGCCTCGCGCTGGTGAGCTTGACTGGAATACCTGTGCAAAAAACACCGTCAGTAACAAAACTTGGAAAAAAGGGAGGGAAAATCAATCAAATGCAAATGTCCCCATGAAATACGTACCGTCCAGACATGGTTCTGTGAGTGTGGTATGGGGGTGGACGGGTGAAGGATAAGAAGAAGTCGAAGGCGAGAAGGTGGAAAAGGAGGGAACAAAAAAAAAAAAAACTAAAGCCATGCGCTGGCGTTCGCTAATGCACGACGCTAAAGATGCTCGCCACATCATTGGGCCGTAATTCAGCCGTGCCACACCGTTCACATCTAGCTCACGTGATAGGGTCACGTGACCTATTTTTGTCGATCTCCAACTTCGCAGTCTCCGGTCGCCAACTCTGCTCAATCCGCATCGCCGCCATGTCCTCCGAGCCTGAAACACATGTCGCGCCCTCTGTCAAGCCAGTGGAGAACTTCCTCGCACCCTCTAAACACGCCACGGCCGTCCTCGGGCCCACCACCCTCGACGTCGTGACCCTCGGCTTCGAGGACAAAATCTCCATCATGATCAACACCAACGGCAGCATCAGCCAGCTCTTCTACGTCCCCCTGCTCGCCGCACCGGTGCCTTCGCACCTGCTGGGCGGCGGCGGCGGCAGCTACGACGACGACGGCAATTTCATTGAGGACGGCGCGGCGGCCGACAGCGATGACTTCATGCCCCTGGCGCATCTGACGCCAATGCCGCTGCTGGGCCATACGGGCGAGGGGCTGGGGTCGATCTACGCGGCCCAGATTGCGTCGATGGTTGCCAGGCAGGCCCCCGAGGACCGAAGAATCGTGGTGGTGGGGCTGGGCCCCGCGATCGGTCCGCGCCCAGGCCAAGATGTGGAGCTGGAGCATCGCAAACAGTTCTTGGAGATGATCAAGCTGGTCGAGGCCGCCAGAGTATGGTAATTGGTACCAAGGAAGTTCTTGTGTGTAAATGTACAATATTGTCCATGTGCTACCTGTATTATAAAAAAATGTATTACTCTCGTCTTTTTCCAACTACTTAGAACGCCTCGTCGCCCTGCTGGATGGCAGCGGTTTCCAGAACCTCCATGCTCGCCTTGCCCTTGCTCTCCGTCCTCACCACGTCGTCCATCTTTCTAAACGTGCCTGGATCGATATATCCCACCAGCTCCCAGCTCGACGACGCCCAGTCCTCGTCTTCCTTCTCGACCAGCAGCGCCTTGATTGCCTCGCTGTACTTTTTAATGCTTGCCTGTTTCTCGTCGCTGACGCTGACCTTGACCTTCATTCTTGCGCGCACAATGGGAATCACCTGCTGCGCGACCAGCAGCCTGATGACTTCCAGGGCCTGCGACTTGGCCGGCTTGTTGCTGACAAAGTTGTACCCTGTTTCCGCCACGGCCTTTTCGATGATGGTGACGGGGTACGGCCGTTTCGACGTCGGGTGGATGCATTTGCTGGCGACCAGACTCAGCGTCTCGGCCTTGAGCTGCGAGGCCTGCGCCGCGCGCTCCTTGCCGCCGACTTGCAATTCGCCCTTCTGCAGGATTTCGCAGATGATCTGGTCGGTGTCTGTGTGGCCAAACGCGGCCTTGAGATCGTCTTGCGGCGCAACCTGACCTTTTGAAACGTTATAGAACACCTGCGGGATCTGTAGCACTTCATCCAGATCCTTTTCACTGGCCTAGTTAGCAATTCGTATTCAAGAAGAAGGGGTGCATGGCTACATACATTCCTTTACGCCAGTCTTGGACTTTATTCTGGTAGCACGCAATCTCGAATCGCTTCTTTCCTTGAATTGATGTTAGTCGCCCAGAAGGGGAGGGGGTATAGACAGGGTATAAACAGCGTACTCACCTTTGCGCATGCGTACCAGAGACACGTTGGTCAATTTGATATTGCCCGAAGGCTGGTTAATAGGCATTTTCTGTGTTTTGTGGGTCTAAGCTTGCGAATAATGGCGAGAGAGAGCTTGTGAAGAGCTCTTGAGCTTATATGAATTTTTTTGAACCAGGTTTTTGGGTTGGGGTTCAGCCGTGCGGTAGCTTAGCTATGACCGTTTTCCAGTCATCACCATACACCTAGCGTTGATTATTCTTACCGATATTTTTTGGCATAAGAGAAGAAATTAAAAAAAAAAAAAAAAAAACTCTCTTTATGGCTCAATGATTTTACGTGCTAATAGTGGTTAAAAGGTTTTTTGGCCTTAAAATGAATTAGGAGGGAGAATGAACCTGAAGATGCCTTAGAAAACAAAGAGTCGTATTTTTCTTACACACACCGCACAGCACATGTAAATAAGCCAAGATGAACAAAACAATATGATTTCAGCGACTTTGCAAAATCTTTTACATTTACTGACTGGTGTCATTTTTCCCCTATTGGAGTGAATTTATGAGTAAAAGAAAAATCACATACTTTGTTATGGGATAAATAAAATACATACACGTACGCACTTTCTAAATGAGATTCAGCAGTAAACATTGATAAGGGTAAGGCTAAGGTAAAAGAACAGAGTTGGAATACAAGATGATATTATTCACTGGAAGCTCACTGAGGCAGACATGGTTTGCTTTTTCAAAAAAAGACGAGCTGTGCTTATTAAAAAAAAAAACAGGCAATTAGCGAAATTCAAATGAGTTAAGCAGGACTGTTGTTAAATTTAGTCTGGAAATTTGCTTGAAGGTTGTCAACTCAATTCGGTAGTTGGCGATGCCCAAATAAATAATTTTCTAGGTCTTCTATGAAAGCATTTTTTCCATTTAGGAATTACATCTTGTTGAGTGCTCATGAGCCCACTTCACAGTACGTTTTTCGTTTCGTGGAGGATTTGGGGTAGGCATTTTGGGAATTTCCTAAAACAAAAGTTGACAATCGTGAATTGAGTTTTTCCTTTTCTCTAGCTCTGGTTTTAGTTCTAGAAACTGGAGCAGATTTTGCAAAAGACGATTGGCAATGCTCATTTATAAAAAAAGCCTTGTTTCTCTGCATTTCGAGAGATGAAATAAAAGTACATCAACCAACACCATGCTACTCGTTCCTATCCACATCCGCTGTGACCATACTCACGAGGAAGATTCCTCGTCTTCGCCGCAATGCGCCGTCTCAGGCAACCTCTGGACCCGCAAGTACCGCAGTCTCACTTGCTGTACCCAGAAGCCCTTTGCAACGCAGACCGCCCACAAGCCCAAACGCAGGTCGACCGCCCCATGGTCAACAAGATGCGATACGTAAACCGGGTCTTACACTTGCACTGGCGCGCAACCCGACGGTGGTGTTTCATGAAACCGGAGAAAGACTGAGTCCCGCTTATGATTGTGGTGAAGTTGGATTTGGTGTGCCTTTTTGACGTGCAGGCCCTGGTGCTGGCGACTTGGGATGACTTTTTGGATGTGACGGGGTATCACCCTACTGCTTTTTGAATTCTGGCATTAGATGTTGGACAGAAATAAGGTGGAGAGGGACTAGTGGAGCTCGCTTTTAGTAGAGCTGCGGCGTGTTAGTATAACGCTTTATAGCGAATCGCAACCTTTCTTATTTTAGTTTATAATTTTTTTGTTAGTTTTCTTCATGTGTACTTGATATCTATCCTATAATTGACTTTATATACAAAGCGCTGGCCGTCTACAATTTACTGGTGACTGGCCACTGGTACTTGCTCACTGTTTCACGCACATACCCTCTATCACTCAAAAACTTGTCAAGGCTTGCCGGGCCCTTCGATCCATACGCATAGATCTCCGGCTTGATCGCACTGTTGCCATCAATCTGATTCAGGAGCGGTGTGAACAACTGCCACGAGACTTGCAGTTCATCGTCCCGCACAAAGTTGGACTGGTCGCCCTGCAGGCAGTCGAGAATGAGCGCCTCGTAGGCTTCGGGGATCTTGGGGTTGGCGTAGCGGCCCTGGTAAGTGAGGTCAAGCTCGGTCACGGAGGTGGAGAAGGTCAGCCCCGGGTGCTTGCTGTTGAGTTTGAGGTAGATGGCTTCCTTGGGCTGCACGCGCATCACGAGCTCGTTGCGATGCAGCTGCGTGGGTGTGGGGCCCCCGTTGGCGGGCTTGAACTGGATGCGGATTTCGACAAGGCTTTCGTCGAGGGCCTTGCCTGCGCGCAGGATGAACGGCACACCGTCCCAGCGGGTATTGTCAATCTTAAGGTGGACGGCTGCAAATGTAGCGGCACGTGAGCTCTCTGGAACAGTTTTGTCTTGAAGATAGGACGGCTTGGAGCCGTCAGCGGATGGGCCGTACTGGCCAATAATGGTGTCTTTCAAGGTGATGGGCTGGATGGCTTTGAGGAGTTTGACCTTTTCGTCACGAATGTGCTCAGCTTCAAATGAAACGGGCTCTTCCATCGCCACAAGCGAGAGAACCTGCAGGAGATGATTTTGAATCACGTCACGAATGATTCCAATTGAATCGAAGTAGCCACCACGACCGTCCGTACCAAACGATTCTTTAAAAATGATTTGGACGCTGGAAATGGATTTGTTACTCCACGAGTCTGAAATAAACGTGTTGCCAAACCGAAGAGGAAGGATATTCTTGACCATTTCCTTGCCGAGGTAGTGGTCAATTCTGAAGATCTCATGTTCATCCCAGATGGGTGCCAGCTCTGCCTGCAGCTTTTGGGACGACTCGAGATCGTGGCCAAACGGCTTTTCGATAATGACGCGAGCCGAGCCTTCATTCCCTGGATAGACGTTTCTCTTGAGATGCACCGACACGTTTCGAAAGACGGCTGGGGGTAGCGCGAGGTAGAAAAGGCGATCTCTGGACGTGACCTTCATGTTGTCCTCGAGCTGTCTTACGTGGTTGTTGAGCACAATGTAGCCCTCATCCGAGTCGTAATTTCCCGAGATGTAGGAGCACTTTGAGAGGAACTCGTTTGCTTGTTGCTTGGCCTCGTCTGTTGTTAGTTTGAAAAACGACGAGACGCGATCTTTGAATTCCGCTTCGGACATTTTGGTGCGAGCGTACCCAACAATGCGGGCGTTTTTGGGCAAGAGGCCATCTCTATAGAGAGCCAAGAGGGCTGGATACTAGGGTGCGTGTTAGTCGAGAGTTTTTTTTTTCTCTTTGGGGTGTGGAGAGTTGGGCATACTGTTTTCTTCTTAGCTAGATCGCCGGAAGCGCCGAGGACGACGATGACGACGTTGTTTGAGAGTGGCTTGTGAGACATAGCAGACATTGTGTGTGTGTGTGTGCAAGAAAAAGATGTGGATGGTAATAAGAAGAAGAGTCAGTGGATGAGCTGAAGTCAATTATTTTGAATAGCTGGATAGCTGAGTGAAACGTGGGGAGGAGGAGGGGGAATCGTGCACTTGCAGCGACTGCGTGTGTGCGTCGGTACTTCGGCTCATCGATGGAAAAACACAAAAACCCAACATGGCACGGCTGAACTCCTCTCATGAAAATAAAGATATGTCACGTGATATTAATTTGGTAATAAATTATGTCATAATACGAATGTGAGAATACGAATGCTTTCATGCTTCTATAATGGCCATTTCAAACACTTGACACGGCAAAGAGTGTTCAACTGATTAACCGAAGTGAACTTGAAGAAGATAGTGGTGAACGTGAATGATCTAATGAGATTTTTGTTTTTATCCATCTTGAGGGCTTCTTTTGTCTGTGTGATTAGTGCTTGAGTGTCTGTGTGAATGGCAAACTGTTTGAACTTCTTGGTGGGCACGCACGGCGTTGCTTCTTTCGGACGGCACGCAGGCCAAAGGGCACACAGGCCAAAGGGCACACAAGTGGATGATGATATCGTGATTATCATCAATCAATGGCAACTCATAGTATATAAAACGACACCATCCAAGAGATCTTCTCAGGTACAGTACTTAGCCACTGACGGTCCTTGCGAGTGTTCTCAGTGCTCTTTTCTTGTTCTCTTGGCACGTCGAGACTTAGCCCCGCGCAACACCAACTACTAGTATATCGAGTATAAAGTATATAAACTTTGTCTCCGCCACTTCTCGCCCACTTCTCCTCTTCTCTTCTTTCTCTTCTCCTCCTCTTCCTTCTTCCTCTTCCGTTCGCCAGTTCATTACCCCCCTCCAAAAGCAGTGCCCTCAGTTAAAGAGCATACACTTCCCTGTCAACTGGCGCTCAATTGAAAATCCCCACTTAAAGCCCTATTTAACCTTGCGCCAACCTCACCCATCAGGAAAACCGTCAAACTTTCGTACCACTTCCCACACGCCCCACTCACACGCATGAAGTCCCTTCACGCTCAACCAGCGCCCTTAGCAATATCCCGTCTTTCAAACGGTCTTCACTTTTCGACGAAAGATGACCAAAGGCCTTCTTCACCCAGCCCTTTTCTGGGGCTCTGCTCGCACGGACCCTCTTCCTTTGGCCACCACCATGCAAACATTTCTCAACAGACCGTCACAGAGTCTTCGACATACGCCTTCTTCAACCACCTGATTGAGCAGACGACAAACTCCACGCGCATGTCATCCTCTACCTCGTCTCCAAGATCAGCATCTTCACGCCGTGCAACTCTCACCTCCGACTCACCTCACAGCACAGCCCACGACACTTCTTACACTGCACATCGGTCGCATTCCTCCCTTGACACCTTCTCTGACGCCAATTGCGCCAAGAACTCACCGCCCTCACTATCGCCCGATGTGTCTGAAACATCAAACACCGAATCTTACTCCGTTGAGCCCGTCCCGCATGCGGATGCGCCCACCATCTCCGACTCTGTCTCAACAGCCTCCTTCAACCTCAACAACACCTCCATCTATGACAGCAGCAACTCATGCACAACGGCCCCAGACCTTCACTTCTTTGTCTCGCTGCCTCAGCCTCCCCCTCCCCCACCTCACCCCACCGCCTACCGTTCGTTAATACCCAAATTGGAACCCACCACGACTGACAAGCGGCCTCGCCGTGTGCGAAGTTCGCGGAACTCGAAAATCATGTCGAGTGCGAGCAGTCTTCGTTCCACTGTGTCGAGCTTGTTTTCATTGCACCAGAATGTGTCCAACAAGAAGCGCAAGACGGTATTTCTGGACTTGCCAGTCGAGCTAATTGACGATATCATGGCACACCTCGACCAGGCTTCCCTCCGTGCGCTACTCAATGTCTCCCGGGCGATAAGTGTTCTTGCCATCCGGCATTTGTACTTTGAACCCGTGTTTACGTCGACGTACCGGCTCGCTCAGTTTGTGACGACCGTGACCCATAATGCCGAGCTTGCCATGTACGTCAAAGTGCTTGATCTAAGCGGCATTAAGTGGGCAACCCGAAAGGGCACTGGTGAGGTTTTGGCAGGCTGGCGTGACTGGAAACTACGAAACGATCCGCTCTCACAGGTCCGTCGCACTGAATTCTCGTGTAATAAAACGCCCTCGCAACAGCAACTCACTGACGATACGAAACGCAGACAGCGCAGTCTCAGCGAAAGCCAGCAACGTGCATCCAAGCGTGGTAGTGCCAGTAGTAATACCTTTAAAAAGTACAGCCGTTTTAGTAAGAGCAGCAGCGATCTTGTCTATGTGACTCCACCGTCTACACCGTCTACCTCGTCTTCTTACGCACGGCCTTCTAAAATGAAGCGTAAATCGCCTACTTCGCCGACAGGCAGCATTCCACGACCCGCACCAAGCAGTGGCAATAGTAGCAGCAATAACCCTAGCAACGATTGGACTAGCTCACCACACCCCGTTCAAAGCTTCCTGCTTCGCCAGTTTGCTGGATCGCGCGATGTACCCCTCGGAGCGCTTCTCCATCTCTTCAAAGTCTGCCGCAACCTTTTAATTGTAGACTTGTCACGACTACCACTTGCTACAGACTATTTCATTACTGTCCCTTCGTCCACGACAGCCTCATCCACTTCCCTCGCTGCAAAGGCGTCTTTGACTCTGTCTGCTGGCTATAAATCTTTTCCTACTGGCACAATGGCACAGAAATACGCTATCACGGCTCAGTCCGGTTACCTTTTTATCTCGGACGTCCCGAATGTTCCTAAGAGCAAACTTCAAATGGTTCTATTTAGTCAGCTCATTGATGCACTTGCAGATCTCCCGCGTCTGCAAACCCTCAACGTGGCAAGTGCAACTTGGCTAACAAAAGAGCTTGTGAAGCGCCTTTTAGAAGGCTGCGGATGCCGCCATGCCAACCCTGATGAGGCTTTTTCGCAGCAGCGTAGTAGCGCGTTGAATCACTTGGATTTGCGTGATGCAGGCCTTGCGCGTGGTCTAGAATGGGCGATTGACGGCAGCGTCGAAGAGTTGTGGGCCGTCTTTGAACGGGAAGAGGCTCAGCACCAACAGCTTTTGGAGAGCAATGCGAGAGGTCTATTGCCATTTCGAAGGATTTAAAATTGACAATATTGGAGGTTCATCAAAGGAACAAGGATGGCCAAAAGGAGGTGACCGGGGAAAAAGGGTCAAGCAGAAACGGGACGGATTAGTTCTGAAATAAGAACCAAACAAAAAGTTGAATGTTACGTTTTATTGTTTTTGAAAAGGAGTTTCTTGAGTGATAATTTATGATTGGATGTTTTATTTTGTATTGCGTTTGTTTTGCTTCATGTTTTGAAATGAATTATGTTTTAAGTGAAATATTAGATGTACCATGGCGATGATGAAGAACATTTGAAAAAACCGAAGTAAAATATACATGGATGTTCACAAATATAGGAACAGATCAATCAAGCATTTGAGATCGAGTTAGGGACTTGAAATACGCTTCATGAACCACGGCCAACTTGAGCATAGAGTGCAACTGCCATGTGGGGATGATTTCTCACAAGTGTCAGCCGTGCGCTTGAGACAGTTGGAGATGTGAACTCAGGAAATATCAGCCGTTCTAAGACATGAATCTGTGTACATGGCCAACACTTTGAGAACAGCAACTCGAGAGATAGTCAGTCTGAAAATGTGAAAATCTAAATGTCAATAAAGGCATGCATTTATTTAGAATTAGAGTTAGAGTTAGAGGTGCTAATAAGCGTCAAGGCTAGACCGGTCAGTCGTCCAGGGCTCGAGGTTAAAGCTAGTAGCGCTATCTAGTTGATTCAAATGTAAAATGTGCTGCTGGCCAAAGGCCGTGTTTCTTCGATGGCTTTTCCTGGCTTACGGTTGCCGCTTTGCGACGACGCCAGTGGCGTGGTTGAACTGCGTGTTGGTGTTATGAACGTTGCCGATCATATCTGGACACGCTGTTCATATAATGTGGGGCCTTGTTACGCTCCCACAACTGGGACCATGAAGTCTGATGTAGCAAAAAAAATGTTATTACATATTATTATTATTATAGCGTCCCTAGATACGTGATTATTTCTCTTTTGCCAATTATTTCTTCTTCTTCTCGTCAGACACCTTGGGCGCGTTCTTCCAGTAAGCGGCAACCTGCAGCGCAAGGATCGCGTTCAAAACCGTGGCACCAATAAAGGAAGCCAGAATCATGGGATCGTTGACCTCCTGGATCGTGGTAAACACGCGTGCCAGCGAGCCCATCAGGTAGTTGAATACGCTAAACACAGACAGCTGGCCCGTCGACTTGTTCTTGAAGTTGGCCAGCACCTGCGGGATTTTGGAAAAGAGCGAGAGAGGAATAGTGAGACCCTGCAGCAGAGTCATCATCTGCTCATTGATGAGCCCGCTCTTGGCGGGGTCCGTCAAGAGGTAGACAAGACCCAGCATGAAGGCGACGAAGACGCCGGCAAGGGGTCGGCGGCCGGTGTAGGCGAGAATAAGAACGCACACAATGATGTTTTGGATGCCAATAAGCGCGGTCTCGCCAAAAGTGGTGAACGGGAAGTTCATTCTGAAGCCATACGCCAGCGAGATCATGTAGCCCAGCGTCTCAAGTGCAAACGACACAAACGACAGGCCCTCGGCAGACTGGCTGGCCACGAGTTTGAGGATCTGGGGAACCTTGACGATGGACGACATGCCTACAATGCCCATGCCGAGACCGCGCGAGATGGCGAGGGCAACACACTCGGGATCGCTGACAAAGTCAACGTCTCGGATGAGCGTGTTGTAGCACTTGGCGCCCAGCAGCATGACGCCGGTGTTGCACACAGGTTCCGGGAACTGTGCGGTGATGGGCCGAATGTAAGGTGCGACGGGTTCGATGATCTGTCCTATTACTTCCATTGTGGGTTTGTTGATGGGAGAAAGAATCGAGGGGCTCGATGCTTGAGTTTTTGTCACTTTTATTAGAGTTTTTTTTTCACCTGACAAAACTCAAACATCTACACAGTCAATAATGATCCCCTGTTTGTCCACATGTTGGGCGTGCGCGCGACCGCCGCTTCGGATACTGGGGTATGCCATACTGACGGCGGCTGCTGCGCTCAACATCTTCATCTACAATTACTACAAGTTCCAGCCAGATGTCTGCAGCTGGAGCACCGGGGACGCCGACCTGCGTCTTCTCGCTTTTGGCGACCCCCAAATCCGCGGGGCCGGCGCCGACACACCGTGGCAGACCAAACTTGATCTATACGGCAACGACTACTATCTGGGCCACGTGTACCGCACAATGGTGTCGGCGCTGCGACCGAGCCACGTTGCCGTGATGGGCGATCTATTATCCAGCCAGTGGATCTCTGACGACCAGTTCTACGAACGTGTGGACCGATACAAGACCCGGATCTTCGACCCGGCCCTGTTCGAGGGCGACCTCCTGAACATTACGGGCAACCACGACATTGGGTATGCCGGCGAGGTCACGCCGGAGCGCGTGGCACGGTATAACGAAGCTTTCGGCGAACTCAACTTTGTCAAAACCTACAACGGCTTCCGCATCGTGGTCTTGAACTCGCTGACCCTCGACGGCCCCGCGCCGTACAAAGAGTACAACGAGCAAGCCTGGGCGTTTTTAGATCAAGTCGCAGATGCTGGCTTCACGGGGCCCACGGTTCTGCTCACCCATGTGCCGCTATACAAGGCAAAGGGCGTGTGCCGTGATGGCCCCTACTTCACGTACTACGGTCCCGAATACGGCAACGTTCTTCGCGAGCAAAACCACTTGTCCGAGGAAACGTCGCAAGCCGTGTTGACCAAAGTCTTTGGAGTTGGAAACCCCCATGGCGGCGTTATTTTGACTGGGCATGACCATGAGGGGTGCGAATCCACCTACACGTACAGTGACGACGCATGGACTGCGCAGAAAAGCATTGTCCCTGTCAAAGGCGCGGTGCATGAGATTACAGTGCGTAGCATGATGGGAGAGTTTGGCGGAAATACAGGTGTGCTCACTGGCAGCAGGACAGCCAGTGAGGAGTGGGTGTTTACATATACGCTGTGTCCGTTTGTCGTCCAGCACTGGTGGTGGGCAGCCAAGGTGCTGGCGATCGTGGGATTAGGCATAGCGGTGCCAGTGCTATCACTGATGGCGATGGAAATCATATAGAAGAAGGGTCCAGGACCTTGAAACAAAGATAGAGACGTTATGAGTAAAATGTAAGTGCCGCGTTGGCGACGTGGCGTGCACGCGTTGCCGTTTGGAAGACGAGAGAACAAATTGGCGGCGAACTCCTGATATAAGAGGACTTCTCGCACGACTTTTCGTCAGACAACGAACTCACGGACCTCCAGACCAAAGTCAAGACGCAGCAGAGCACACAATGAACCCAGCGATCATCAACCTTGGCGTCACTCTCCTCATGATGCAGGTTGCCAAGAAGGTGCCCTTTGAGGACGAACGAGTCCTCTGGGGCGTGCGCGGCCTTTACCTGCTCTCTAACTTCCTTATCCTCAGCCTTTATCTCTACACCCTCAAGCTCATCAAAAAGCGAAACGACTATACAACCATCAAGTATATCGAGCCCCCCTCGCCTCTCTCTGGCAAGACTGAGGAAAAGTTTGTTACGACCACGATTAAGGAGTACGACACCTCCCAGGTCAACGCAGCCATCAAGGGCATGTTCACCGGCGTTGCCATGATGGCCTTCATGCACCTTTACATGAAGTACACCAACCCTCTGCTCATCCAGTCCATCATGCCGCTCAAGTCTGCCTTGGAGCAGAAGATTGTCAAGATTCACGTCTTGGGCAAGCCTGCTGAGGGCGAGCTCAAACGCCCTTTCAAGGCCAATGATCTCTTCTCGGGCACCCCCATGCAAGGAAGCATCAAGACCGACAAGAGGGCTGTCGAGCAGGCCGAACGAGCCGGCCACGGTGGCAAGAGTAACAAGGAGGATTAAGGAAAAAACAGTCGTAATGAATTAATAGGTAAATAATAAAATATAAATAAAAAGACGTTTACTTGGCCAAGAACGCCAGCGTCTCGTCCAGCTGGTCCACCTGCGCCTTACTCTCTGGCACCGTTTTAATTAGCGTGCCTAGCTTGGTGATGGTATCATAGTAATCCTGTTTGATCTGCTGTAATTGCTCCAACCGCGCTTCGTCCTCGGCCTTGTCCACCTCCTCCTCCAGCGCATTCACAGTTTCTTCCGTTTCCTTGAGGATCTCTTCGTCTTCCAGCTTCTGGCTTATGCGTCTTTTTTTGAGCGCCTCGCTATACACTTTCGTGGCTTCTTCTGGCAGCTTCCGTCGCAAACTTGCAATCTCAAGCGTGAGCTCATCTACCTTCCCGTACAATGCGCGTAACCGGTCATTGAGCTCAAAGTCGAACGGCTCTATCTCTTCTCGCGGTGCTGCAAGGTGGTCTTTAAGAGCGGGCCGTGTTGACATATCCACGCCGTCCACAATGAGGCCATGCCGCGTCAATTCAAAGGACTCGTGTATAAACTAGGCAGGTTAGTATTAGTCCCAGGCTCCGTTTCTTTCAATATCTCACCTCCTTCACTAGCTGCTCGACTTTACTTCGCATCGGGTCCTCCGTCGGTTTCTCTTGCCCCTTGAACACCATCTGTGGTGGCAAGTGGACCTTGATCTTCTCATCCGTAGCAGACAAGAACTGCTCTCTTACAAACCGCACATCCTCCGCCGTCAGTTGCAGCTTTAAGTGCAAATCGTCCATGATGGGCTTGGCTCAGATATATCGCGTCGCGGTGTTTTGTTTTGGTGGAAGCCTCAAAGTACGCGTTTTTTTCCTTCCCTATACCAAAAGTAGTCCCCTAACCCTCATATTATGTTACCTGTGCCCAGGCTTCTCTCCTTTCCAGTTCCGTGAACCAATTGGCGTTGGATCACTTTTGCAATAGAAAACAGGCAGGCGGGACAAGCAGAAGAAAAAGCGACGAAGAGCAAGCGACGAGCGACTAGACGACGTAAAGGCCAATATCCTAACTATACAAAGGAGGATCTAACGAAAAATGGACGATGTAGGGCCGGTACTCACTGGAGATACCCACAACGGCAACGTCCTCCCTGCAGACACTACGGACGATTCAATTAATGGGCAATTCTATACCAAGGTCAAACACCATCCATTGCATAGTAAAAACAACAGCATTATCAGCATAGACGACAGTCCGACGGCTGCGCCCGTGAGCCCTGCTGTGCCCAGTAGGATACAACTAGGGAGTCAGACCCGGTCTTGGTCGGCCAAGGACGTGACTGCCACACGAGATCCGGCAAAGCTGTTACGGTCTCAGAGCTATAGATCAACTACACCTAAACTGGGGCCAAAGGTGTCGCTACATGGCCTGCGGCCACAGAATACACAACCGCTGCCACCAATGCTGACAACAGAGGTGCAAAGTCCGGTGGAATCTACGGGCCACTCAATCCTGAGCGACAGCACTGGGCTAAGCGACTCGCGTGTTGGAATGAATGCTCTTGTCGGGCTACGTAATATGCTTGCTCAAAGTCCACAGGATGATGACGACGAGCACAACGAAGAGCGGCGGTCCCTGTTCGATGAGGTATCATTTAATAGTGCGCCAGGGAACCTGCATCTCATTTCGGATTCGGCACTGGAACGATTTGTGGCTCGGTACGGTGCGGTCAACGTGGTCCGTCAACTGGCTTCAGACTTGGCACAACGCGAGAGCGAGGTTTTTCTGGTTCGCAAACAACAAGAAGACCGCGAGCGAGAGCTGAAACGGATGTTGGCACAGTGCGGAGTTTCAATGGCTGACGTTGATAAGCGTCTTCTAAACATGACGGCTACAAGTGTACGGCGGCCCAAGGAGGTATTGGACGAGTTATTACAGCAGGCTATAAACGAAGAAGGGGATCTCATGGAACAAAAAGAGAATAATGATAATGATAATGATAATAATGACAACGAGAGCAGCGACAAAATAATACCAAGCGGGCGGAAACCACCGACTAAACAGAGGTCATGGACAAAGTTTTTCTTAGGCGGGGGAGACGATAAGAAGGCTAAACCTTTGCCTGCAAATCCAGAGTCCACTATTTCGGAGGCTGATACTGCGTCGATATACTCGGCAGAAACTAATGCACCAAGCCATCACGAAGATTTAGATAAGCGCAGCATTCTTAGCGGGGGTAGCAGCAAGGCCAGCCATCGGCCTAGGAGTTCGTCACAGGCGTTTAACCCTGTCGAGTGGATCCCCAAAACTATAAAAGACCATGTTCCTACGCACGCACCAGTATCCCCCGCCGGAACCAGGCGACCAGTTGAGCTTGATAATATTGTTCCACAGAATATTCAACCTCCTACCTTACTTGCAAGCTGGAATAACCACTATGGAGTGCAGGACGGCTATCTGACGGATCGGTTTGGGTTTATATACGATAGACACAAGGATTTGGCCCCAACACAAATAGAGGCAGAATCGGAAGAGACGGTGCCGGAACTTCGAAAGGAGAATACAGCGGAGACGACGAAGCAGCCTGCTTCCGTCAAGATCGACGAGGATGCCACGGCTGGTATTAGAGTACTTCAACAAAACCTCTTTCAACCCGAAGTGGCCTCACAACATGCAACAGCAATGCTAAGCAAGGACGGTATTGCCAACCTCGTGCCTACCAAGGGCCCCAACTCTGTAAGGATGCTACTAGCCCAGCTTACAGACATGCATGACACCCTTCAGAAAGCACAAACCGTACGGTGGGACGAGTTTCTGGGTAAGCTCAATACAATTGCAGACGCAGAACCGAGCGAAATCATCCAGAATGGCACTGAACTCTTGGGTGTTAGCGGAACAGGTCTGGCTGGAGGTGACCAAGCCAGCGGGCTCTTTTCAATCGTGAGCGGGCCCAACGGTCTCAATCTAAAGAGAAAGAAGCGCAGCTCGAAAGAAGGCAAGCATTTGTGGCGCGAGTTCAAGACTCTCGTGCTAGGTGGTGTCCCTGTTGCATATCGGGCCAAGATCTGGGGTGAATGTAGCGGCACTCGCGCCCTTAACACGCCAGGCGTATACCAGAGTTTGGTAGACCGCGAGGAGGAATCAGAAGCCATGAACCAAATAGACCTGGACCTGTATCGAACCATGCCTTACAATGTCTTTTTTGGCAACTCAGGGCCGGGTGTGCACAAGCTTCGGCGTGTGCTCGTCGCATTTTCGCGGCGCAATCCAGAAATCGGATATTGCCAAGGCATGAATTTGATCGCGGCGATGCTACTGCTGGTTTTTGCTACAGAGGAAGATGCGTTCTGGCTGCTGGTGAGTCTTGTTGAAAACATTCTCCCCGCCGGATACTTCTCGCCCCCGCTGCTCACATCCCGGGCTGACCAACGTGTGTTCAACCACCTGTTTAGCGCCATTTTCCCTGCGCTCAGCTCGCACTTGACTAGCATCCACGTCGAGGTTGAAGCCATCACCTTTGATTGGTTCCTCTCCTGCTTCACTGACACTTTACCCCCAGACGTTTTATTCCGCGTATGGGACGTTTTCTTGTGCGTGGAGGGCGAAGTGTACCTGTTCCGCATCGCGCTGGCTCTGTTCAAGATTTACGAAGCGGCGCTGATGCGGCTTGGCAGCGCGAGCGAGGTGTACATGTTCATGAAGCAGCTCAACAACCAGCCCGTGAGGGTTGAAGCGCTGATCCGCGAAGCCGAGAGCCTGCACCAAGTGGTGGTTGATTCTGAAGTGCGCAAGATGCGGAGCGAGGAAGTCAAGAAGCTGTTGGAAGAGTTTACGACTGTTTAAAAGGAGCCTACGAATGTAATGATTATAGAGAAATGCAATATGAGTCTTTTTTTTTTCTTTCATTATTATCGTTATTCCAAGTTGGTATAGAACGTCTTATAGGCGTTATCGAGATCAAATAGCATCTGCCGGGACTGCTCTTCGTTGATTTCTTCGTTAATCTTGAGAGCGTTGAGCGTAATAAGCCTAATGGAAAAAAAGTTAGCAGAGTAACGGGCCCAAGATTTGCAGTACTCACCATTGCACGATTTTGCCTCTGCCTTCAAAGTCCTGCGACGTGACCTTGTTGAGCGTGGTCATGAGCTCGCTAAGCAGCGGATGCAATTGGTCTTTGGCCCGGTAGTTGAGACGCAGCGCGTCCATGCAAGTAATGAAATTCTGTAATCGTTAGCACCCCCGATCCTGGTGAGCCGTCTACTTACCCCCGTCGCCTCTGCGACCGACTTTGCGCTGGGCCCCGACGTCGTCGTGGCCGCCGCCGCCCCCGTCTCCGCGACCGCGACCGCGTGCTCCACCGTGGCCGGCACGCCGACCTCGATGCGCCGCTTGGCGAGCCCGCACTCCACGCCGTACCGCAGCCGCAGGCCCTCCAGGACGTCCTCGGCGGCGCCGCCCCCGAACTCGAGCGCCACGGCCTCGTTGGTCTTGATCATGCCGTTCCACTGCGCCAGCAGCCGCAGGCACGTGGGCGTGTACTCGGTGTGCCCGACCGCGTCGCGGAGGTACGCGCGCTCGAGCATGTCCAGCGACCGCAGGATGGCGTAGAGCTCCGCCAGCGTCTCGTACAGCTCGCGCTGCTTGACGGTCGTGAAAAGCTTGATTTCGTTGTCAAGGCTGGCACCGGAAACGGTGCTGGCGCCCGAAGCGAGGCCCGCATAGGGTGTTGGCGCGTACGAAGGAATGCTATTCATGGTGCGTTGATGGTTTTGGTCTTGAGGAGTTTGGTGGTTTGTACCCAGAGGCCGCCCAGTAGAACGCGCACGGCTGTGCCTATAGACCCAGATGGTTTTTTTTTTCAAGGCAGCTTTAGATGAAGAGGTACTGTAGTTTTATTAACAATAAAAAATTCAATGCCTTGAACTAGTTACTACCTAGTGGCTAATGACTGTTGTGCAATTTTAACTATGTAGTCATGAATTACGGAAGGAAAGGATATAGGGTATACACGACTTTATAACAGGGCATTGCTTATAGGAACATGGCAACAAGACCAAGCAAGCCGGCAAAAGCACCGCCCATAGGAGCGCTAACAGCATAGCCGGCGCCGCTGGAGCTGCTGGAGCTGCTAGAACTGGAACTGGAGCTAGTGGCAGTGGCAGACGAAGAGGAGGTATCGGTCTGACTGTTGGTTTCGGCATTGCCAATCTCTTCACCGCTGGGGGTATTGATCTGGTCATCAGCGTTGATAGTGATGGAAGTGTTGGCAATGGCGCTGCCAGCAACGTTATAAACAGAGTAGTTGGAGCTGTAGCTGCTCAGGTCAATAATCTTGCCAACGTTGTTGTTTCCAACACCGTTCTTAAGCAGATCCTTTGCAGGGCACTCGGGCAGGGTGAACGACGTATTGAACGAGCTGTCAATAGACTTGATAGTCTTTGCCAAGGCAGAGTTACAAGTGGGGAATGAAGCGTTGGCAACGTCGCTCTCGGAGATTTGAGACAGATTCATCTTGTTGTAAGCGGTCTGCAGGTTGGCAAAATCCTGTTGCAGACGCACGTCACCATCAGACTTGATTTCGACCAGGCCGTAGTCGTTGTCCTCCTGAGAGTACTCGTAGATAAGGCCGCCGGAGAAGACATCGGCCAGTTTGCCGTAAACACCATCGTACACCTCGTCAAAGGTACGTGGGCTGTTGACGTTACAGCCGTACTCACTGAGGAAAACCGGGATGGAGGTGTTTTCGAAAGTTGACAACAGCAGTCCGTAGCCAGAGCTCTGCCAGTCGTCGCGACCGGAGCACCACTGGTACGAGTTAATACCGTAGAAGTCAGCCCGCGAGGTATCGTCGTCGTCAATGTCGCACTGGATGTACTCCCACATGGCCTCACGCAGTTCGATGTCGTCCGCAGCGCTGTAACCAACGGGGATTGTGCGGTTGGCGTGCAGCTTGATGTAGTCCTTAAGATCACGCGTCACTGCACGCATGTATGGGGGCGATACACCCGCAGACGTATCGTCGTTCACGACTTCGTTGCCGGAAAAGAAGCCCAACAGGTTCGGGTAGCCCGCAAAGGCATCCACAATGCCAAACACGCGGTTAAGGTAGTCTTTGGTGTACGAACCTGCGGGGTCGTCGCGAGCAATACTCTCGCCGCTCAGCGGTGAGTTGACATCAAGAACAACGTAGATACCGGCCGAATTGAAAATAGACATGCACTCATCGTGGTTGAGCCAAGGGTTAACGCTGTATATACGGATAGTGTTGATGCCGAGCTGTTGGAGGACAAAAGCATCGCGCAAACAAGTATCGCCATGAGTGAGAACGTCAGTGTCAGAGGTGCCGTCATAGCCAGACGCGCCGCCGGGCTGGTAGTCGACGCCGACTACCTGAAAGACCTCGCCTTCGTCAGAGGAGTTGAGGGCGGGGCGGATGAAACGGTTGCCCTTGATCTCAATAGGAATCAGGGCAGAAGCCGTGGCTGCCAGAGCAGACAGAAGTACAGCAGAGCGCATTATAGTAACGAGTGTGGTGTAAGTTAGGACCGTGGTGCGAGGACCTTTGCTTGAGAAACGAGCGAGAGGGAGTCGAGCACTGGCTGGAAAAAGGTGCGGAGAAGAATGAAGTCGCAACGAAATTTTGGGATACGCAAAAATGTGCGTGTTTCGCCCAAAAAGGGGAGACTTTCACCTTCTTACAGCGATGCCGCCCCACGACGAGACGCCGCGCTCAGCGCCACCACCTCGCACGACAACGATAATGCCCGACGCGCATCCTGCCAACGCCCCGCCACAAGAAAGGCCCGCCATCGCTGTGGGCACCCGGCTCTCGTATAACGGCGACCTGTGCACGGTGCGCTACGTCGGGGCCATCCCGCCCTGGTCAGTCACCGCTTACGGCGTCGAGTGGGACGACGCGACCCGTGGCAAGCACTCCGGAACTCTCAATGGCGTTCGATACTTTCACTGTCGTGTGCCAGGGGCCGGTGCCTTTCTCAAGAGCCTGCGCAAGCCAGACGACATTCGCACGTTCGAAGATGCAGTGAGAGAGAAGTACATTCGCGAAACTGATCCAAGCACACTCACGATCCGAGTCAGCGCGTCTAAGGTGGTTGAAACGTATGGAGCGGAAAAGATGGTCAAGAGACAGGCACAGCTAGATAAGCTAGAGACTGCGTTTCTCATCAAGATGCAGATAGGCGATGAGTCCGACAAGGATCTGGTTCTCCAATCACTGAAACATTTGAATCTGGGATATAACCTATTCACTAGGGCCCAGAGTATCGTCGATATATGCTCGAGGCTGCCGCAACTGGAGGTCTTGGTGCTCAATGGCAACAGAATCGAGAACCTGGATTGCAGCGGCACTTTGTCAGTACAGGAGTTGTCGCTATCCAACACGTTGACTCGACCCGAGGACATTCCCCAGTGGGCTAAGATAGCACCTACTTGTCAAATGCTGACTTTGGCATTCAACTCTTTTACAGCCCAGTTGGACTTGCGACCGTTTAAGCAAGTAAAAGTGCTCGACATTTCATACAATCAACTGGCAGAGATACCGCTAATCCCTGATTCTGTGAATATCTGTATTCTTGCGCACAACGAAATCAAAACCCTTCCCCAAGGTATTTCATACCCATCAATTACTACCCTGGACCTTTCCTACAACCGCATAGACTCTTGGGATGTGGTCGACTCTCTTCACTTGGTCTTTCCGAGTGTCGTAGAACTCCGTCTGAACTCTAATTTGCTCGCGGTCAAGTCTGACGACGAAAGCGAAGCAGACAACCTGTTGTTTATTTTCATCCTTGCACGCTGGGGCGGTCCTCGTCTATCCAAGCTCGATGGAATGTCAGTGTCAGACCGCGAGCAGCTCGACGCTGAGCTCTACTTTATGAGCAAGGTTGGCTCCCTCGAAATTCCCTATGACCAGAAACTGCCTCGATGGCAAGCGCTCTGTCAACTGCATGGCCAGACTTCGGCCAAACCTATCGTTAAGGATAGTGTCATCAATACAAAAGTCCTCCTCCTGAATATTTCATACGATGGCCGGACCCGTCAAATCAAGGCCCTCAAGACAATGACGGTGCAGAAGCTCAAGGCGATAATTGCGCGGACTTTCAAGATTCCTGGCCTCCCTTCAAACATCACCATCACCTACAAGCATGACATGCAGGAGTTTTTAATCGATAATGAACTCGCAGCACTATCATTCTACGACATGGACCCAGAAGCTACTCTGTTTATTTCATAGATGCATTACTATTATTATATTATCAAACATGTCAACATTTCAAATACTGTCCTTGAGCGTCCAGAGACCATCGCCAAGATACGACACAAGCTCTACACCAATGCCCTTGTTGACAGACTTGATCTCCTCCGTAGACATGGTGAGGATGCCCACTGCTAGCGCGTGCTCCTTACCCTCGGCATAGATAGCCACCACCTGGCCCTTCTCGTAGCCCGGTGCGGCAGGCAACTCAGCGCCCGGCGATGTCAGACCAGGGCACATGATATTGGCGCCACCCAAAATAAACTTGATTGCACCACGATCTACGCGCACGGACGGCAAAAGATTTGGGTACTTGTGGACAAGCGGGATGGTAGGAATGACCTCATCAGTATGTTTCTGCGTAAAAAGAATGTCAGATCCAATGGCGTAGAGTGAGATCTTTTCGGCGCTAAATAGAAGTTAGATTTCACTAATACACAGTAAACGAGGCAATGGATCTCCTTACCATTTGATCTGGACTAGCTGTGACTTCTTAGGGATAACATCGTCGGAGATGAGTGCAAAGTTAGGAAAGTCTTCATGCAGCCGGTTCTTCAGCGCACGCTGGGCAGAAGACTTGATATTGGAGCGCGACGATGTGTCTTCGCGTGTGAACCTACACAGTTAGCACATTAATGCCATCATCTCGCGATACCGTACTCACTTCTTGAACATTGTAGATGCGGTGTGGTGGAAGTAACAGAAGTTTTTTTTTTTTTCCACCCAAATCAACCACTAAGAAACTCCTCCTACAATCAGCATCACCACCATGAACGCAATGGAAGAGGACGGCGTCCGCAAACAGGGCCACCGCCGCACTGTCGACCATGGCAATGCTATATCACGTTGGAATATTGAGCGACGTGTGGGTCGAACGCGTTTTGCAGGCCGCGCTTCGGTCTTTCGCATTCAGCCAGAGCCATCGCAGCTCGTGGGAATGCTCCCGCCCCAGGCCTACCGCGGGGCCGTTGCTTCATCGCTCGTAACAAAGTTCACTCACACCTCTATTAACAAGATCCGTCAACCCGTTTTCGTTGTTAAATGGACTCCCGAGGGCCGACGTATTTTGACGGGGTCCATGGCTGGAGAGTTCACGCTATGGAATGGTATGACGTTCAACTTTGAGACCATTATGCAGGCTCATGACAATGCCATTCGCGCCCTCGCGCACTCACATTCTGATGATTGGCTTTTGTCCGGCGACCATGAGGGCAAAGTCAAGTTCTGGCAGACAAATTTCAACAATCTTAACATCATCAATGCTCACAGCGAAATGGTCCGCGATATCGCTTTCTCGCCAGACGATACCAAGTTCGTGACGGCGTCAGACGATCGAACTCTCAAGGTGTGGAATTTCAATGACGCTACCGAGGAACGCACTTTGGCAGGGCATGGCTGGGATGTCAAGTGCGCCGACTGGCATCCGTCGCTAGGTCTCATCGCGTCCGGGTCCAAAGACAACCTTGTGAAACTGTGGGACCCTCGGTCCCCCGGTAAATGCGTTGCTACCATTCATAGTTTTAAAAATACGGTCGTGCGAACGAAATTTCAACCGACAGGCACGCGGACTCTCCTGGCGTCGTCATCTCGCGATCAGACCGCCCGTGTGCTAGACCTACGAACCATGACCGATATCTGTATTCTACGTGGCCACGATAGTGACGTCCCTTCGCTTGCCTGGCATCCTGTCCATCCTAATCTTGTCACAACTGGAAGTCACGCGGGTGCTATCTCGCACTTTCTTATTGATACACCTCTCGGTGAGAACACAGCGGGCCTCATGCCTGCCTCCAAAATAGTGCATGCTCACGATTTCCCTGTTTGGTCGATAGACTACCATCCCCTTGGTCATTTACTCGCATCAAGTAGTAACGACAAGACCACTCGAATCTGGTCGCGCAGCAGGCCCGGCGACGTGGCAAGCTTCACGGACAGGTACCACGTCATTCCTGAGGGCGAAGAATTCCAAGTCAACATGCGTGGTAAAGGGCGGTATGTTCCTGGTGGAGGACCTGACCGCGGCAACCAGATGAACCGGTATGGCCGTGACGGCGGTGGTGGAGGGCGATACCAGCCGTACGATCGACAGGGTGGTGGAGGTTACAACAATCAACAGGCACAACGGCGTGATAACAATCCTCCTCCACCGGAAGATGGCGCGACGGCAGCGCTGAATCTTGTTGCTCCTGAAGACAACGGGCGGCCGAATATTCCAGGTCTGAACAATTGGAAATAGATGGTGGATGAGAAGAGGTTTGATGTATTTATATATATTTGTATATTCATTAATGAAAAGCATTTTTGACTAATAGTGCGGTGGAGTATGATTTTGAAATATCATCAGCAATTGCTCGATTATACTTGATTGATAATTTCATCTTGAGCGACGAAGCTTTCTACAATTGTTCTCTTATTCGCATTGGTGGAGAGCATGACATCTAGATTCACACCTCCAAAGGTTCTCCAGGAATTGCGCAATCAGTTGCATTTCCCTTAGATTTACAAGAATGGGGTACTTAAACTACAGTAATTGGCTGATAGACCACGGATAGTTATTGCAATGATATATATTCACAAATACAAAACGGAGTCTTCGTCTAAGATCGAGCAGGCGTGAGACATGAAAATATTAGTTTTTTGTAATTTTTTTTTTGTTCTTACTTTTCAATGTGCTGAAGCAAGAGTATCCTTTTTTAGTTGATTATTTCTTAGGGACAGGAGGGTTGTAGATGAACTTTCTGGTCTTGACGGGAGCCCACTTCCACTTCTTGACCCAAACGGAAACAGCCCACAGGGTAGACAGAATGATGACAGCCTTGAGGCCGGCACGCTTACGGTCGTCATGCTCGGGTTCAGCGGCCCAATTGAGGAATGAAGTAACGTCCTTGGCCATTTGGGTGGTGGTGGCAGGAGTGCCGTCCTCGTACTCGACGAGACCGTCGAAAAGAACACGTGCCATGGCAATACCACCGCCGGGGAAGTAGGGGTTGTAGTTAAGACCAGGGGCAAGGGAGACACCAGCGGGGGGCTCCTCGGGGTATCCGGTGAGAAGAGAAAAGATGTAGTCGCAGCCGCCGTGTCTGGCCTTGACGATCAGCGAAAGATCAGGAGGAAGGGCTCCCTGGTTGGCGGCACGGGCAGCCTGTTCATTTTCGTAGGGATCGGGCATGTAGTCAGCAAGCTTACCGGCACGCTTACGGGGGTTTCCCTCATCATCAGGCTCGTCGTCGTATTCGAACTCGGCGGCCATCTCTCTGACCTCATCGGAGGTATGAGTGACACCGACCATGGTGCGCCAGGCGACAAGCGAAAGAGAGTGGCAGGAAGAGCAGACCTCACGGTAGACCTGGTAACCACGACGCAATGAAGCGTGGTCGAACGTCGAGAGCTTGCCCTTGTGGGGCCAATCATACTCGGGAGGGTGCAGACCATGCTCAGCGTCGGTCATGGCGGAGACGGGCTGGAGGTAAAGGTGGGCATAGTAGGCGGAAAGCGAGGTTGCTGTCGCAGTAGCGACGATGGCCTGCTTGGTGAGGCGCGATGATTGCCTGAGGGCAGAAAACTTCCACATGGTGCGAATGGCCTTTTAAAAAACTTGAAGGGATGAAAGTCCAACGAGGAGACAAAGTCCAGTGGGATGTTTGGCTCGAAAAAAAAAATGGCAGAATCGGTGGAATAAATCAAAGCCTTAGCCCTCATTGGCCAACCGCGCGCTCCCATACAGGGTAGGGGTATTCGATGGGGGCAAGGGTTGCTGATTATTGGAGTGAAAAAGATTGGATGATTTGAGGGTTAGGGTACACGCGCCATCCCGGCAACGCACGTTGAGGGAATCACCAATGGATCATACGGAGGGAATGACGAAGCAGAGCCATTACTCAGTGTATTATATTACAGTATTATTTGGTAGCACTCATCATGCCCAGATTTCTTCGTCGAAAAAGTACAGCCACGAAAAGCCAGCCCACGAGCCAATCACCCCAATCGCACAGTACACGGAGATCGCCATCAGGTAAGCAAACTCGTACTTTCCTCCCGCAATTCGGTCCAGCACAAACGACGATGCCATCAGTGGCGCAAATCCAACCATGTAGATCAGCGTAGCGCGGTCAAGGAGGAATACGTGGCGCTGGTAGGAACGCACCTTGACCAGTTTCTTGAAGGACAAATGGAACATGACGAACCAGGCAAACGTGTAGATCGACTTAATCAATGTCTCGCCAGACGTGAAAAGCAACGGAAAAAGCGACAGATAGCCAGACACCGTCAATGGCACAAAGGTCGACAACAACCGGCTGTCTCTCAAAGCGAGGAATGAGAACGGGAAGATCACGAGCAGAATGGCCTTCTCATGGACGTGCCAGCCAAACAAAAATGAAGAGTAGCCACACAGCGTGACGGCAGCAAGGAATCTAGGAAATGTAGGCCACAAGAACAACGGGATGAGTGCAAGAATCTGGTAAAACAACGTCAGCAAGAAGGTCAATCGCGGCGAAATCTCTGGAAGGACCGCGAACGTGACGTCTCCAACAAGACCTCTCGTCGAGGAAACAATATTGTTTCCCGAAAAAAATGCACATGCCCTGTCAATAAAAGAATAAATAGCCCATACGTTTGGCGCCCAGTATGCGTGTGTTAGGCCTCGAGAGAAGGGGAACAATCTGCTCAAAAGATCGGGCATCTTTCCGTACCATACAAAAGGACCGAATGCTACGGCAAAAGTGCCAACCACAGCTGTACCCAGTTTAACGGTGCGATTCCAGTCAATTCCCACAACCGGCCAGATTCCACCAGCTTTTTTGTTTGGAACCGACTTGAGCACATAGATGCGCAATAGGTACGCAAAGTATGCTGGCGCTAAGTATAAGTAAATATGTTTGAAACAGAGTAAAACTGCAAAAAGAAAGCCAGAAAGGAGCGGCTTATTGTTGCGGGCAGCTATGAGCGAGTAGACGAGGATTCCATACATCATGCCGTTGTACTGGAAATGGATGTGGTCGATGATCAACAGGCCCGGCGACAATACAATCGAGCCGGCAATACAAAAGGCCCGCAGCTTGGCGTGTCTATCGCTAGATGCACTGTCTTCTCCCTTCTTGGGACTCTCTCCCTTGGTTGTTGATATGTACCACTGCAGTGCGGCAAACAAGACCACCTCGCTCACAATCACCGTTGTGCGCTGGAATACCACGGTGGGCCATCCAGACGTACCTTGCTCGACCAGATCCAGGGCACCGTCTTCCTTCACGATTGCAGGCATGAAAAGCGTCAAGACATATTCAAACAATGCAAAAAACGGGGGGTAGTCGAGTGTCCATTGTGATGTAGCCTCCGTGTACCATTCCTTAACAGGGAGGTTTGCAGTAATCGCGAGCCAGTTGCGGTGAACCTCAAAGTCAGTGGAATGATAGGCACCAAATAACAGGACTTTGAGAAAAGTTGCCGCGATGAAAATGTTTTTCAACGACGGCGTGGATTTCTGCGTCATGATGAAAGCGTGAGGTGGTAAAATCGGTAATTGGGAAATACAGTGGATTATTTACAAAACCTACACGTATATAGATGCACGGCTGATTAATTTTTTTGATTCTTCTTCGCTTTCTTCGGCGCTGCTGCAGCTTCTTCTTGCTTTTCGAGCGCGGAGACTGCTTCTTCCTCGTCTTCGACTTCAGCAAATATAAGATTGAGCTGTTCATATTTGAGCTTTTGCTGAGCAATATCCTTGAATTTGAGTTGCAAACCGTCAAATCCCAAGGCGAACTTGGGTTCTTCAGACTCGCTGGGCGTCTGTTCGTTATTCTCTTCTACTTTCTCCACCTCATCAAGTAACGACGGAACCTCTACCTCAGCATTGTCCAACAAGGATGGTTCACGTTCCTTCGTAGACTTAATGTCAGGTAGCTTGGGGTATCTCTGCGAGAAATGTGTTAAGACAGTGTATTTGGCCTTCATTTTCTTTGCAATGTCTATCGCTTGCCCAATGGTGCTGTGATTTTTCTTCGCTGCCTCATCTTCCAGTCCGTTTTCGTGTGTAGCTTCGTGTATCAAAAGATCTGAGTTCTGGCCCACCCGGTAAGCGAAAAAGGCAGTCGGTTTTGTATCTCCGCTGTAAGATACTTGGAATAACTTGTCGTCGTCCATTTTGAATGTTAACGATACACAGTATGCAAGATCGCAATGAAGGGCCTTGCAGGTACGAACATATTCCAGCCCCACTGCCGACTTCATCTCGTCAATAAAAGATTGTGTGCCAGTAATCTCGTATCTAGTCTCCTCGCTTATCTTTGTGAAAGCCTCAGAAAAAGGTCTGTTCTCCAAATATGAATGGCCAATCATTGTAGATTCGTTATCCACAAATCTCAATCTACCCATATTGACTGCAGGTTCCAATTGACTCCACTCGCTCAAAAATTGAAAATACTTCCAGGGACCCATGACATACAATTTATCAGTCTCAGGATCCGTTATCCTTAGCCATTCCTTAATAATTGATATGGCACCAAGATGATGATCAGCATGCAAATGAGACAAGTAAAGAATTCCAATCTCTTTAATAACGTTCTCCGCCTCTTCAGGCCCGTACATGCGTCTCATATTGCCAAGTGTAGCTTCGCCACAATCAAACATTACACTCTTGCGTACACCAGGCTTGGTGCGAACAAGGGTGGAAACCACGTTGCGGTACTTGCTGGGCAATGCACTCCCCGTTCCCAATGTAATTACCTCAATGTCTTTAAGATGGTCTTCGTCGATCTCAGGCGCAGTTACATGTGGCGGAAGCGGGAGACCAGCGGCCTGCAGTTGATCCTTGAGCGGTTCAATCACTTCAGGTTCAATAGCATCCCAGTCAACCTTGCCGTTGCACTTTTCGGCAGATTGATCATACAAAATGCTTGGTTCCAAACCAACCGTTCCCATAGTCAGCATGGGGTGCATAGTCTCACTCGAGGGAAACTCTTGTCGTGCATCAGCCGTATGTAGGACACGGAAATTATCAGGATACAGATACCTCATCTTGATGTTCAACAATGCCGCAGAGTCTAGAGAAATACCGTCTGGTGCGTAATCTGGGTGGGTAATGAAATGCTGGCATCCCTCTGCAAACAAATCTTTCGACTGCATCCACTCAAGGTACTGTCCTGAGAATGGATCAACTGTCTTACCCAGCATGTGGTAAACCACGCTTGGCTTTTCGCTGAGCCCATTATCAGAATCTAAACTGTCAGTGCGCTGTCGCTTCCGCGCGGGCCTATCGTCGGTTTGCATACCTTCCTCAACGTTGGGCTTTTGAAGGCTTTGCAGCCAGTCTTGCGATACAACGCTGTCCACGTAGTCTGAGCTGGGGCAGTCAATAATAAGTACACGGGGCCCCTTTACTGGCTCAGATAAGACTTCCTCGGAGGTCACCGTACGACCATCGGGCGTCTGGACAGACTGTCCTTTGGTAAGCAGGCTGAATAGTGGACCTGGGGGTACACCAAGTTCCTTCGCCTTTTGAACCTGAAATTTACCGCGAGTTGGTTTGATTTGGATAATGTAACAAGTAGATCGAGAGTCATACGTGGATAAAGGCGGTAAATTTCTGCAGGGTTTCGCTTTTGGGGAGGACTTAGTAGGCGACGGGCTGCGTGGCTTTCCTTTCTTCTGAAGAGTCGCACTACTTACACCATTCTTTGGAAACATTCCCAAGACAAATTGTTTTGCGAGTTCGTCAATTTCGTCTTGGTTTGGAGGAAAGCTGGGTGTGTCGGTCTTGCTACTGCTTATGGGAACACCTGCAACCATAAAGAACTCATCCTCGTGAATATGACGTGTAGGTCGAACCAGCTCATTTGGTTTTAATTCAATTCCCTGTCTGAAAATGAAATGTCTCCACACCGCGCAAGCCCAGCTCAGGTTCTTGGTTGCTGTATGGACGCCTATACTCTTAACACCCTGATCGGCAATCGTGAGCAGGAACCCAGGAAGACCACCAATCGACGACCAGTCTAGAGTACCTGATAGGAAAATATTGTTGACTTTCCCCATTTTGATCTTGTTCTGTGCCATGTTTCGCTGGAACCCCTCACCAATACCGCCAAAGAGATGGCGTTGCCCGTTTACGGTCTGCAAAATCAGGGCTGGTGTTGCGCAATCACTCGTTCCATGCGACATGACCTGTATGACGGTCTTCATTGATCCCATAGGAGCTTTGGGCTTCTCCGAGCGCCGGTGGAACACGTTTTCCGTCATCAAGATTCGTCTCAGAAGGTGGTGGCTTTGGGTATTAGTCGAGATGTGTCTCTTGAACGTGTTCAGCAGCAAGTCTGAGCTGCGACGTCCAGCTGTAAACAAAACCTGTGTTGCAATCGCTGGAAATGCCAAGGGCACAAGAAACGCGGAAGAGAATAAAAACGCGTTTACAATGTGAAGCTTGGCTTGATGGAGACAAGAAAGTAGAAAATTTTCTGTGGGTTGGCAAATCGTACGGCTGAGAAAAACAGTACACACAATGGGAGCTAAAACAAACGTGTATATTACTACGAACTTGTCAAGTTGGTTTTACATCAAAAAAATAGTTCTAGTTGCTACACATATAATAGTTAGTCGAGTCTTCGATATGCAGCACAGTAGAGTACTGGTAATGAGCATCGATGCTTCGTTTATCTCTCCACATGGATAAGCTCTGACAGGAATTCTTTCCGAAGATTCTTTTCTCGACTGCTATCTTTACCAGGAGGGCGACAAATAATGAGAGGGTCAAAAAATGCGACTAGTGTGTTAGCATGTTTTCAATAATGTCAGGTATTTAACTTACTGGCTGCATTAGAATTCCAGCCATTCTCAGTAAGACTTCTTAGGAATGATGTAAGGTACACGAGCACGTTAACGTTCACGCGAGGCATTCTTTCCATGATCTAGTAAGTTAGTTGACGCCCATCTATTTCCAAATATACTTACGATAACAGCTCCATCGCGACCTCGTAAGACGACAGGATAATACTCCGGCATCACAATGCCCCCCTCCAAGTTCTGCAATAACACAACAAGCTGTTGCGCTACGCTGTAAACTGCGCTATTTCTTTTAAGTTTATTTGCAGTGTCCAAGACCTCATAATCAAAGTCTTTGCCTTCGTCCATCCACTCCTGAACTTGCAGTTGAATTGATTTTTCCGGCCTACTCAGTTTGGGGTCAAACATATCTGCAAAAGCATGGGACCACAGATAGTTCACACAGTTCCAGATTTCGCGTGGCATGTTTGTGGCGCCGTCCTCGTCACCTGTGACTGTCACACCCGAGCGGGCTCCAAGAGGGGTACGGGCGAGAAAAGAAAGCGACTTACCTAGGCATGTAGGAAGGGAATGAAATTCAACTGGGATAAAAATGTCTTGAACCTCTTTCACACGGAGTACAGCGACAGCGGTAATGGTGTCAGGTTTAATTGGAAGTTCGCAGTGGAAGCGAATGTAAACCTTTGCACCAGCCGGAAGTACACCTGAAGTAGGTGATGCAGTGATTGACGGAGAGTCGAGTGTGAGCTCCCATTCCACGGGAAAAGTGCTACTGCCTGATGTCAATGAAGCCTGACTAATGACTATTTCGCCGTGAGCATCTTCCAGAACCTTTGCATCGTTGACTATTAGTTCTTTCGGAGATACAGTGATAGTAGGACGCGATGAGTTCTCAATACTATCGGACTGCTTCAAAATGGACTCAACAACCTGTTTGCGCTTTTCAGGGTCGACTACCGACACCGTGAAGTCAAACAAGGCTGTAACAGGCTTGTGGTCAGAAAGTGAATAATCCATAATTGACGTATACTCTTTAGGGGTCAGTGACGGAGAAGGGCTGTAAAAAATGCGATCAGTGTACGATGGAGTTTTGGCCTTGTCACTGCCTTGGCGACTTTGGTCAAAGCTGTCTGTGCCAATTGCATACTTGAAAGTGGGAGGAAAGTCAATACTCTGCTCTTTGAGGCCAGTGAATATCTTTCGCTCTTGGATCTGCTGGGATAATGTATCGTGTGTTAAAATGGTATCATACTCTTTACCTCGAACAAAATCTTCCACGATTCCAGGTTCCAGCTGTACACGATAATTGAGATCACCAAGCACAAATGACATGCTTGCAGTTACTTCTGGAGAAGGTGGTAAATCGTCGGCATCGCCATCTTCAATCCCATCAGTAAACATGACTTCTGGCGCGGCTGTATTCAACAAGCCTGGAACACTCATGCGACGTTCGATTTCACCAAGTTCCGACTTACGTCTGTCCAGAATTGGTTTTCCCTCTCCCGCGGCCAGATGGCAACCCACAAAGATCAGTTCAGTTCCGGCTATACCTACATGATCGTCTGCACCCAAAGTAACCTTGATACTTGCGGCGCCCTTGTTCCCCCAGATTCCAAACAGTCCAGTGCCAGTAGTTTCTGTGCGGATATTCGAAAAATGCGGTTCCAATTCTGCTGATGCTACCAACAGTATCATGATTCCCAACAATTGGTTTGAAGAGACTAGCTTATAGGATCGTGGTCCACCTAACGTGCTAATAATGGCATTCTGTGTGCTTTTAAGGGTATCGCCATTTGCAGTCAGATTTTTGGGGCCGAGAGGGTCCGATTCTTGCAGACAAATGACATAGAGGTCATGCTTCTTGGGCATACCCAGTAATGCAGCTAGATTTACACGCTGTACAGACTCGCCGTGGACATTCCAGGTAGCCAGCTTTAACGTATAATGCTTTTCAACCAGAAACTCGTCTCTTCGTGCATGGATCTTTGGCGCAATGGCTTCTACAGGGTTAGGTGCATGGGTGGAGCCTACTGTGCTACTCCTGGGTCTGGTCTCTGAGGGAGTGTTGGTGAACAGTTTCGTTGCCAGAGATATCGGATTGAATTTTGAGTCTTCCTTCGATACGTCGACATATTCGTTATCTCGTAATTCTTGCAGTGCGCGATTCCATTGGCCAGTAAATTCCGCGAGTTGGTCCAAGTCTTCTGTAGCGCTACTGATCTCACCAATGTTCTGATCTGCCAGCTTCACCTGCAAGACATGGCCTTCCCCGTCTTGTGAAGGAATTGGATCCATGACAAGCTCAGATTGTGCAGTCAGAGGGATTGGCGCATAGGCAGTCCTATCGGCCTTGTCGGCTAGAGCATAGTAGTGGTTACCGTCAGGAGATGGAAACAGCTGCAAAACATGAGACGAAGTCTCTAGATCAATACACGAATTCTCTGACATGACTATCTATAGAGGTTCAGCAGAGGAATTCGATAATATCACAAGAGTCGTCAGTTGTCGGAGCGATCGGACAAAACTCACAGGTCATGTGACTATTTAAGATTACCAACGCGAAGTGCATGGCATAAACACGGCGACCAACGAAGCTATCCGGAGGGCGCCATCTAAGCCAAAAGCATTAGAATTAAACTGTAGATAGTACTGATGCTGTTTTTACTGCGTCGCACGCCCAGTTTCCAGTTCTCAGTTTGTATGCGATGAATGAGCTGCTATTACGAGCTGTTCCCAAATATACCTGCTTACAAAATATCTGGGTATAGTTGCTACCTCTTGGAACCACCATTAAAAATCCTCCTCCTTTTTTCTTCCACCAACGCCGAAAAAATTGCCGCTACATACGTTGCCTTGACGCTCTTGAATCGTCTATCATCTCTATCCCACTGCGCATTTCGACTGCGAAGGTTTCTCTGTTGAAATTGGCAAAATTCTAAAATTAAACTCCATAGGCGAGTATCGTGTTTTGCCTATCAGTTTTGGAACTCCCAATTGCTGGAATTAAGCGAAAGAACCAACAAAGGTCGCTAAGAACTTAGAGCTGGCCGCAGACTGGAATACTGACGCGTTACAAAGCTACGAACGCAACAACTGCTGCTGCTTTAACAAGAGGAATCCACTAGACTTACTGCCTGGAGCCCTACGAAGATCCAGTGTGGCACCACATCGCTATCACCTGAATTTCCTTCGTGTTTGAACTTCCCGCTGTTTGGTACGAGCGAAGGTCAGCATTAAACTTTTCATCCGAAAGAGCCTTCATCAAGCTATTTGGCTTTACGTTCTTAAAGACACACATCTTTAAGACTTCAGAAGCCTTGCCACCGTTTATCAAGCTGATTCTGTGGGTTACCGTCCAGTGGGCCTGCGTTTTTTCAGCTGTCACCATCCCAACACATCGCGGAGGAGCCCGTGCATTACAGCTTCAACACCGCTAATCTGGCTGGTCCAATCTGACACTAGCGGACCGCAGAGCTATAGTCCGGACATTGAATTTGAGGCTTGTGAACTCAAAGACGAAGTCTGATAGTCTGGACGTGGACACGAATACGACGTTTTCCTTGCTTATAATACCACTACCCCCCTTTACCTGCCTGAGCGTCGCCTCTTGACTCTCTCCACTCCTTCACCCACTTCACCACCTGCGTCCTCGCCCATCCAAATGTCCACGACGCTTGCCGCATCGCCAAACGTCGCCACAGCGAAGCAGCTGCCCAATCGCAGACTGTTTCAGTATCACCACGGCAACGGCACTAACCCAGACCACATGTTGAGCCAGCAGCCAATGCAAACGCAGCAAAGGGCATCAGCCGTGCCTCCCACTCCTACTCCCACAATTCCCGCCGCCTCTGGCTCCTCGTCCTCGTCGTCATCCTCGTCGACGGTGGTGTCGGTCAAAAAGACGCCGAACTGGGCCGAATTCTACAAAAACGGATACCCGACTGAGGTCATTGTCATTTCAGATAGCGAAGACGAAGACGTTAAAGAACATGATGTCATCCTGACAAGCGCCTGTCCTTCATCTGTCAACCAGGCTAGGAATGGGCCGCCCGGCACCAAGCGCAAAAGGCTGAGCGTCACCCCGCCCATTTCACAGCCAAAGAGGGCCTGCCCGCCCGTCAAGTTTTGGCCAGCGTCACACCCAGTGTACAAGACGAACCATATTCACGTGCCACGCGTGTTTGATCGCATGGCGACGGAGGTGGGCGAGTGCGATGACAAGGACGGACATTTGATCATTGAAGAAAACACAAAGTTGGCGGACGGCCGTTTCCTGGTGCGCAAAGTCTTGGGACAAGGCACCTTTGGCAAGGTAGTCAGCGCGTACGACGTCAAGACCAAAACCCTGTGCGCGGTGAAAATCATTAGAGCGGTGCCCAAGTATCGAGATGCGAGCAAAATCGAGCTACGCGTGCTGTCGACACTTGCAATGTACGACCGCAAGAACAAGAATAGATGTATCCACCTGCGGGAGTGCTTTGACTACAAGAACCATATTTGCATTGTGACAGACCTTTTGGGAATGAGCATCTACGATTTTCTCAAGTCCAACAAGTACCTGCCGTTCCCTGCATCACACGTGCAGTCATTTGCTCGGCAACTTTTGTCGTCAGTGGCCTATTTACATGATCTCAACCTTGTCCATACGGACCTCAAGCCGGAAAACATCCTGCTACGAGATAACTCTGCGTTTTCCGCAAACTTGGCCAATCACTCCAAGTACAAGACGCGCAAAATCCTAGAAGACACGTCGATCCATTTGATTGATTTTGGGTCTGCCGTGTTTGACGACGAGTACCATAATAGCGTCGTGTCAACCCGCCACTACCGTGCGCCAGAAATCATTCTCGGCACAGGCTGGTCGTTCCCCTGCGACATCTGGTCCATTGGCTGCATTCTTGTGGAAATGTGCACCGGCGAAGCACTGTTCCAAACACACGACAACCTAGAGCACCTCGCGTTGATGCAACGTGTCATTGGCCGGCCTATAGACCGCTCGATGCTGCGGCGAGCGTCGCAGAACAGCATTGGCGTTGAACTGCTCAATAGCTCGTGCAAGCTCAACTACCCCAACAGCGCGACGAATAAGAACAGCGAAAAGCGGGTACGGGCCACGCGGACCCTGTCGCACACACTTAAAGGAGTGCAGCCATATATAGAGGCAGACGCGACTTACTGGGCATTGTTCTTGGATCTGCTGAGCAAGATTTTTGTGTACGAGCCGTCGAAGCGCATCACGGCGTTGGAGGCTCTTGCGCACCCGTGGATTACAACGGCGGTGCTGAACGTGAATGGGCCTGGATCCTAGGTGGCCCATTGTCTTGAATGAATGAATGGGAATACTAGTTTTCTATATAATGTCTTTGTTTTTGTTTATCTCTTTTATATCATCTGGTTGATTTGGATGGTTGTTATATTATGAATGTTGTACGGTGTTGTTTGTATTTCTTGTGTTTTTGTGTACGGGAAGTTTGAACTTCAGTCAATATGATATCTATTTATTCTCGGGTCCCCCGGGTATCCTGGCTGGCTGCTAACGTCTATAGAGTACGTAAACCGCAGTTGACATATAACAAATAATAATAATAAATTCTCTCTCATGTCCAAACTGTACTATTGATCGGCGTTTGTTATCTTGATCTCGACGGTGCTCAGTGGCTGCTCACACACCGGCGTCGGCTATTTTCCATGGCCCCTTGGACGCCATTCGCCATTCGCCGTTCGCCCTTCGCACGCAGAAGGTCCTTCCGACCGAGGTTCATTTATCGCACGTGACTACGCCTTTACGATTAGGCGGGTTCTCGTATTAAAATAGGTGAACTTCTCCGTTCCTTACTTCTCCGCAAAAAAAAAAAAGAGTAAACGAACGAACGAACGAATCCAGTCCAATTGCGCTCCAGTCCAATTGCGTTCGATTCAAAAAACGAAGTCAAAGAAAAAGGTCCCGTTACAACTCCAGAAAAGCTAGCTTTCAGATTCCAAGAATGGTCAAGAAGGGATCTAAGAAACAGGCGACACCAGCCAAAGAGGCCGCCGAGGTTAAGCCGGAAGCAGTGGACCAGTCGGTCATAGTCGTCGAGAAGCCAGACGTCGAAGAGGAGGATGCCAAAGTCGAGAAGCCCAAGCTTCCTGCCAGCAGCACCGCTGCAGACGAGAAATCGGGTACTACGCAAGTCGTGAACGAAAAAGAAGAGAAGGCGGCGGCACCACCACCACCAGCAGGCAAAGGCCAAAGCACCTTGGGTTACTTCCTGACCAACTTCGTGCTCCCTGATGCGAAACGATCCAAGGTCCTGGTGCAGCGGCTGCACGCCAGCAACGCCATGCTCGGATCGTACGGCGGCAACGATTCCAACCTGGCGTTCGTGGGGTACGGGCTGCTGTTCGTCTCCGAGGTGCTCAAGTACACGGGCGGCGTGGCCGCGACTCGGGCCCCGGCGCTGGCGGCCAGCTCACCGGCGCTCAGCACGCTTCTGACGCGGTTCGCAGGCAACGCGGCGGCGGCGGCCGGCCCCGCGTCCAAGCTCAGCTCGCTCATCTCAGACATCCGCATCTTCAACCGGCTGTGGGGGCTGGTGCCGCTGGGCGTGTGGGCGGCCGGGACGTGGGCGCAGCCGCCGGCGGACCCGGTGCTGCGGGGCGTAGCGTACGCGCAGGTCGCCGCCAACCTGCTGTACCAGCCGCTCGAAAACGTGGCGTACCTGGCGATGCACGGCGTGATCCCGGCCAGCGTTGTCAGCGACCGCGCGCAGCTGCTGCTGTGGATCTACAGCTGCTACCTGTGGGCTCTGCACGTCGTGCTGGAGTTTGTCAGGCTGTGGCGCGAGGCCGCGCTGCAGCGCAAGGGCAAGATGGACCGCGACGACTTTGCGTGGTACCAGGGCCTCGTCATAAACCTGAGCTACTTGCCGTTGACGGTGCATTGGTCGCTCGAGACCGGCCTGCTCAACGACATGACCGTGGGTTTCTTGGGCGCCACCGCCGCCGCCGCCAGCATCTTCCCCAAGTGGAAGGCCATCTTTGCCTAATATATATTCCCGGAGACAAATCTACTTACAAGAAGATATGTCTTTCCTGTTGAGCCAAAAAATTTCATTGTACACTGACATCGAAATCTAGAGATAACATGATATATATTTTAACAAGATTTTTAAAAAAAAAATAAAGAAAGAAGCTAGTGTTACAAAAGGTATAAAAGAACAAATCAAGTGGAGGATGGGAAGGAGATATATAGGTCGTTCACAGGCGCTCAAGAGCCCGATCAATCAATTTTTCAGAGAATCCAAATAGACTTCAAGAATGGCAAACGTCATCGTTCATCATTAATAATTTTCTGGGGGGTTTTCTTTTTTGGTTAAACAATGTAATAGCTGTTTGAACTGGCCTCGGGTACGCTGCGCAGGTTTTTGCCCGCCACGTCTTTCTCCGGAGCATGGCCTTTCAGGTTGCCCATAGACATGGACGCTCTAATACCCGAACTGGCGCGGCGCTGCAGATTAGACGTGCTTGTTCCCGCGACACTAGTGACGACGGCCTCCGTGGCTGGCTCCTCGTACCGGCGACGTGGTTTTCTAGGGTTTAGCGACGACACGCGCTCGGGGTACGCCTTTGTGTCGCGGGCCTCCTCGCCGACGGTCACGTTTTTAATGTCCTCGAAGAACGACCAGAACTGGCTGCCAATCTCCTCCACGACGCGGCGGCCCTTGTGGAACATGTCGTCTTCTGCGGCTTCGCGTGGGACGTCTTCATGCTGGTACAAGGACGAGGCGTGGTGGGAGTGGGCATACCCGTTGGGGTGCATGGACTGCGAGTGTGAGTGCTGCGACTTGCGCAGGGTCGAGGCGACCATGGGCTTGACTTCATCCAGGACCTCGACGGACGAGCTGCTAGAATCGCTCAGCGAATTCGAGTGGCGGGTGGTCTTTTGCGAGATGATGGACGAGCCAGCCGAGGAAATGGACGAAGAAGAGGCCGCCAAGCGGTGCTTTTTGGGCTCCTCTCTTGTTGACAGGCTGTCCATTAGAGTAAACGGCGAGTGAATATATGAGAGCCTTCGCGATGATTTGACCTCTTCCGCGGCAGTACCTGCGACCGTGTGGCTTCGAGAGAGGCCACTATTGGAGGGGGCGGGAACTGGCTTTTCCTGGGGCTGCATGCCTGCTGGAGTCAGTTCCGTGGGGACCTGTTTGCGGAACTCGGTTAAATCATCCTCGGCCTGCCGAAGCTGCAACTGCATTCGCTTAATTTCATCTCTGAGCTCGACGACGCGTCTTTCGCGGTATGCTAGCTGCGAAAAGTAGTACTCAATGGCGGATGCGTTGGAGGATCCTGGCGACGATACGCTGGGGCTGCTTTCGTTATGACTGTTGGGAGTGTGATGGGGGTGGTGGCTGTTTGATATGCTATTTGTGGTTGTAATGGTGCTAGACGACGAGCTTTCGCTGGAATCGATCGAGGCGTTTTTAGCTCTTGGGTTGTGAGCGACTGCTCTGCGACCAGACGATGGGCTAGTCACCAGAGAATGTGGCGCAGCAGAGCTGCCAACTGACATGGAAGCAGTTTGTCTATGTTTTGGCGACGTAGAGGATGTACTGCCCGGAGATGTTGTCAAAGGGTTTCTCCCGATGGGCGAGGAAAGGGTGTGACTATATGATAGCGTTTTTGAGTGTGTGGGATTCGTAGCCAATGGAGTTGCGGGATGATAGCCGGAAGACCTGCGTGGCGTGGTTGTACTGGGGCTCTGAGCAGATGCGGAAGACACGACTGGTAGGGCAAAGTTCATGGAGAGTCTCTTGCGGCCCTTGTGAGCAGCACCAGTAGAAGACGGGGCGGCGGGTGCTGGTGCAGCAACCGGAGGCGTATTTGCTTCGCTCAGGGGGTTTGCACCGGCAAGAGACGTGGCGCGCTGGCGGGTTCGCGGCGCGTAGGAACGGGTCAAGGAGATGGAGTTTGAATGTCTCAGATTTGCCTTTGAGTAGATTGGGGGTGTCTGGGGGGATGTGGATGAAAGCTGATCAGGGGTATTATAAGACTCTAATTCTTGGGCGGGCGCCGTATTAGGCGGCGAGGATTGAATTGCCATGTCTGCTAAAGCTGGTGGTGCAATATGTTGAAGATAGGGGCTGGATTGAACAGGTCGAGGGAGGGGGGTGTTGTCGCGGTGTGATGTGACGGGGGCTGAAAGGAGAATAAAGATAGGAGAGAAAGTTATATCTGCAGGCAGATAGGTGACGGGATAGAGAAGAGGATGGGAAGAGTGGAAATAGGAGTAACCACAGGAGAATGGAAGATGATGAAGGAAGAGAAGAGGCAAGGAATAAAATAAAAAAGAGGGATAAATAAGAAGAGGAAGAAGAAGAGGAAGAAGGAGGAGAGTGGAGAAGAGAAGAAGTGAATAAATCGAATGTGGTGGGTGAGTCGAATGCAGCAGCTGTGGCCGAAAGCAGGAATGACAGGAATTAAGGAGGTTGAAAATGTTTGTGGATCTGCTCGTGTGTGTGAGTGTGAAGAACGTAAACTACCACCGCTGCGAATATTGATATGCTCATACTACTATTGTACTATACTAGTAGTGGTAATTAATTGTGGCTACATATTTCCAAGGGTCATATTGATCTCAACATATTTGTGCCTGGTCTTTTTGAGAAATTTACCAAAAGATCGATAAAGAGATTGAATATTTCAATGGCGCCTGAATTCAAACGTACGTTCCATGACAGTTCATTGTTTGATGAATTTTCAAGTTGTCAATCAAAATGGATCCGAGGTTGAGACTGTGAAACTACCTGGCATCAAAACTAGTGGTAGCTACATGATGTATCAAGTTGATAATATTAATGATACTTGTGCGCATTAATCATAAGCATGTATATAGTCAATTATGATCCTGTATAATCTTATTCATACCCTTCATCATTGTTAGTATAAAGCCCATGCTGATTGTTTAATTTTGAAGCCATTGAAATGAAATGTTGGAATCAATGGATCGTTGATGACGTCTGGATCGTCAATAGCCATCAATCAACAGGAACGGACTACGCGTAGTAACACAGTGCACACGACACTAAAGTCCCAAGTCCCAAGTCCCAAGTTTCAACTTTTAAGGCCATTCGGATCCACGCGCGCACAGTTCTGCCATGTTGACATCCGAATTCTGACACATCGCGTCCTAATTGGGAAGCTAAACGCCAAAAAACGCCAAAATATTCCCAAAAAGACATTTAGAAAAAAAATACAAAAAAACGTGAACTAAAAATGTAGGGTTAGGTTTACTGCATACAAAGCGAAAAACTTAATTCTTTTTTTAAATTTAGAAGTGTCACATGACAAAAACAGCTCGTGACTTTTCTGCTGACAAATTGGAGTGGCAGGTCAGTGTAAGCAGTTTACACAACGAACACAATATACACAATATACACAATATACACAAATAATTAGTTGCACGTGATAGAAGTGATGAAAGAAATAAAAAAACATAATAAGTGCGCATGTGCCTTTACAGTACTGTTGGGTGCTAAAGTCTTCTAGCTATAATATTGAGACAACTTTTGAACTTTTGAACTTGTATACATGTGCATAGAACGTTACCTTGAAGGCATTGAAAAAAGCACGCCCAGATGGCACTCACAAGGCCATCACAGGGCCATCCTTGTAGCCATCCATACATGTAGTCAACATTCGAACTCAACTCGACTGGTAGTTATCGTAGCAGCGGTAGTAGCACTTAGCACTTAGCACTTAGCACTACTTAGCCGTGGCATAACAATATTTATTCACAAGGCAACATTTGAGCCCTATATAGCCCTTCATGTAGTAGCTACTGCAGTAGTAGTAGCCGGCCTCTCTAGCTTTCAACGTTGCACTCAAGTGCTGTACACACAATAAATAAAAATAAAAATAAAAAAATTCGTTCGTTTTTCCATCATCTTCATCACTTGCTCGTTGTGCTAATTTTGCTACATTACACAACTCTTGTGGCCTTGGGTCTCAAGCTCAAACATTGAAAGTTTCCAGCAAAAAAAGTTCAAAGTTTCCCGCTGAGATTAAAATTTCATCCATCACCCACCACCAACTCCTCGTGCCAAACCACATACATACCACTCTTCTTTTTCTTCTTCTTGCTCTTCTTCTTGCTCTTCTTCTTGTTCTTCTTGTTCTTCTTCTTCGAGCTCTTCTTTTACTCTACCTACCACTACACTACATTAAACTCACATATCCTCACCGCACTGACACTCTTTCACAACCAACCACCCAACACCCTCAACCCACCAACCAGCCTCCACTTCTTTTTCCCATCTTCCACTTCAAAGTTTTTATTTTTTTTTCAGTCTCTTCTCCTCCTCTTCTTTTACTTATTCTTGTTATTCTCATCGCTTGAATTTATTCACTCACTCACCTTTGGTAGAGGTGTCAAAAATCCCCTTTTTTCCCGTTCGCACGCAGCTCCACATCTCGCAACGAACGAGCGTTACTGCCTGTCATAATGGCAATCCTCACCAAATGGAAGAAAAAGGACTCGAGGAACTCTGTTCAACCTCCAAGTGCGAAGTCCTCCACTGATCAGTTTCCTTCTTCTCCTCTATCCCATCCTTCATCGGGGTCCTCCGCCGCAGACGCGACCGCTCAACACTCCCCACAGACGACTCAACCGGCCACCTTCAACAATCAAGCAAATGCCCGTCAATCCCAGATTCAGGGACCTCCCCCGGCGTCGCCTCAAATCCCTACAAACCCCGCTGCCACTGCCGCTGCTGTAGCTGCCTCCCAGAAATCTCCAAATATTCAACGCAAATCTTCGAATGGAGGCTTCAATTCACAAATCCCAGTCCCGCAGCAGCACCCTCCACAGCACCCTCAGCAGCAACAACAGTATCAACAACAACAACAACAGCAGCCGCAGCAGCATCCACCACAGGCCGGGTTAGGCTTTCGCTCAGTCTCAAATGGCTCTTCCTCGTCTTCGGTCTACACAAATGGTATTTCGTCCCCTCCTGCGTCTGCCAACTCAAAAATGTCCGGACAGATGCTCCCGCCTCCTCAGCAGCAGCTCCAACAGCTTCGATACAATGGCCCAAATGGCCTTACTAGCCCCACCAACCCTCCCTCTCAGCAGGGCCAACCGATGCAACAACGACGTGGCGCGCCTCCCCAACAGAATCCAAACATGCCCCAGTACCCCTGGTCCCAAAAATCAATCTCCAACGCATCGCCCTTCCCACGATATGGCCACGCTGCAAATTACATTGCCGCTCGCGATGGTGAAGTTTTTGTTATGGGAGGCCTTAAAGGTTCCAACGTGTTTGGCGATCTTTGGGTCATTGAAACAGGTAAGTTCCCCTTGACAGCTTTTTTTGGTTTCGTTCAAATATTCTAACCTTATAGACACCTTGACTGGATACCTCCTTGATACCGATGGTTGTCCAAGCCCACGTGTAGGGCACGCCAGTTTAACCCTTGGCAACGCTTTTATTGTTTTTGGCGGCGATACAAAAATTGAGGAGGCCGATGAGCTTGATGACAACCTTTACTTGCTCAACACAACGTCGCTCAAATGGACGGTAGCAAACCCGTTAGGACAGAGGCCATCAGGACGATATGGCCACACCGTGTCAACCATTGGATCAGTGCTCTATGTATTTGGTGGTCAGCTTGATGATTACTTTTTTGACGATCTGGTCTGTTACGATCTTACCACCCTGCAGTCCTCTTCTTCGCAATGGAATTTCATTCAGCCCAACTCGCGTTCACCTCCCCCGAGAACCAACCACACTACTATTACATACCAAGATAAGCTGTATTTGTTTGGTGGTACCGACGGTAAACTGTGGTATAGCGACACCTGGGTCTATGACCCCGCTGAAAACACATGGACTGCTCTGGAGTGCGCAGGGTTCATCCCAGCGCCGTGTGAGGGTCATTCGGCGACTATAGTTGGTGACATCATGTATGTTTTTGGAGGTCGCTCTGCAGAAGGCAAAGATCTGGGCACTTTGTCTGCCCTAAAGATCCCTGCTCGTAAATGGTTCAGTTTCCAAAACATGGGCCCTGGCCCTACTCCTCGCTCGGGGCATTCAATGACTGCATTTGGTGGCCATAAAATCCTTATCATGGGTGGTGAGTCGCCAGACCTTGACCCTCAGAATCCAGATGGTTATTCAAATGATTACGAATCCACCAATCTTGTATATGTTCTCGATACTGCACGCATCAGCTATCCAGCAACTGCAGATCAGCCGCCCATTTCTGCCAAGCGACCAGAGGAACAACGACAGTTAAATCCTCCTCCTGCAACCAACTCTACGACACCTTCTCCCGACCCTTCCACCTTAGGCGGCTCTGTGCCAGCCTCGGTCCCAGTCTCGGTTCCAGTCTCGGTTCCTGAATCTACTCCTGCCTCTGTTCCTGGATCTGCTCCTGCACCTGTGCGCGTACCTGCACCTGCACAGGCACCTGCACATACTTCAATTCCCGAAAGTACCTCGCGGGATATTGCTCCCGTTGTGCAAAAGACCAAGGAAGAAACTCGACCCAAGGCTGATCGTTCTGAGTCTGTGGTTTCTGAATTGACCCCTGGATATGGTTACGAACGAATCGATGTCGGCTCGCCTGACGGAAAAGACGGCACTCGCTCCTCTACGAGCGATTACGAGGAAGCTGTTACCCCTAAAAATGAAATGAGCAGAGAGTTCCGAGATGCACAATCTGACAAAACCAACACTCCTGCGTCAACAATTCATCCTGACTCTTCCCCCAAAGACGTCTCTCCGAGAGACTTGAATACCAGGGATTATGATCACCGGTCAGAATCAGTTAGTAACGTAAACCAGGCCCTCGAATCTCTCAAAGCATCCAATTCCTGGTATGAAACAGAACTTGCGTCAGCTAGAGAAAAGGGCTTTATTCCGGCAACTCGTCCTCCTGTGGATGTAATGCTGCTCCGTCGCACGTCCCAGCACATTACTAGAGATACTGACGATTCCTTGTCGGAACGCGCCATCCTTGTTGAGGCTCTGACTAGCCTTAAGGAGGAACTTAATGAGGTTCAGGACAATGTCAAGACCCAAGCTGAACAGGCTAGTGCCAAGATTGCAGAAGCCGAAGCTGATCGTGATGACGCCTTTGAGAGGGTAAAACTTTTGGAAGCACAGCTGCTGGCTGCACAAGGTTCAGGCGGCCATTTGGCATTATCCCGATCAGGCGAAAGTAGAGCCGTTAGTGGTGGTGCGCCATTGGATGGCGAAGAAACCATTGATTCTCTCAAGGCACAGCTTGAGGAACTCCGAAAGCAACACTCCCTATATTCAGAAGGAGACCCTACTTTGGAGCTGGAAAAACTTCGTTCAGACAATATCAATCTTGAGCAGCAACTGCGTACATTTTCTGACAAAAGTATCCTCGCTCAACACGAGGCTGCCCGATACAAGACGCAACTCGATGAGTTACAATCGCGTCACAAGGTTCTTGAGGACACTACGGATGACAATGTCAAAGCGTTGGCTGCTGCTTCTCTTGCTTTGGCTGCCTCTCAAGCGAAATCAACTGATTTCCAAGGTCTTCTGTCTAACCGCGATAACGACAAGGCAGCTTTACAGGCCAAGGTTAATAGCTTGACCGCCGAGTTAGAGACTACTAGGCAAGAACTGGCAGAGGCCAATGCTGATCTTGGCAATCATAAAACGATGCTTGCAAAGGCGGCAGAGCAAGACGCATCTTCAAGCGCGGCGCTTACTTCAGGAATCGATCGCATTGTAGCTATGTGGGCTATGTCAAAAGCTTTTGGTGGCCGACGTAGCTCTCAGCGTGGCTTGGAGGAAGGCAATGCTGCGGAAGGAGAAGAAAAGGAAGAAGAAGAAGAAGAAGATCCTGAAGTGACAACACTCAAAAAGGAACTTGCTGAGGTTACAGGCCTTTATGAAACGCACCAGAAGGTCTCCTCGGATGCTACTCGTGAACTGGCCACTTCACTACAGCAAATCTCATTCCTAAAGCAGGAGCTGGCTGCTTCCGAAAAGACGCGTGCCCAGCTAGACGAGCAACTGGAAACTTTCAAGTCTGAAATCACTGCAGTACGCGGCGAACTTGAATCTTCCCAAATGCAGCTGAATGATCACAAACAATCCCTTGACACCTTTACGCAAAATGCCAAGCAAAGGACCACGGACCACGAGGACGCTGTTGAGGATCTCAAGAAGCAATTGGAGGACTTTGAAGCCCGTTACGCAGCACTTGAGACAGAGTACGATGGGTCGTTACAGTATGTTCGTAACGCCGACAAGGCCTTGCACAAGACGCGTGATGAGCTTAGCAAGTACAAGGATACATCGGCCAAGCTCCAGACTGAAATCGATGATCTTCGACTACGTCTACAGGATCAAGAGGATAATGAAGACAATGAAAGCGTCACGTCAAGCGGGGGCGTGAGATCACGTAACGACCATCGCGTAGGCACTCCGCCTGCCAGGTACAACTCGCGACAGATTGACCTGCAACTTCGAGACCTCCGAGCGCAGATTATTATTCTGCAAGAGGAACGCGATGAACTACGCGCCAGCACGCTTGAGCTCAAGAAGAAGTTAATTGCGCATGTGGAGGACCTTAAGGATGCGCAGGCCATGATTGAGAGTCTTGAGCAGGAAAACGATGCCCTTACGAAACGGGTACACTTGGCCGAGGATGCGGCAATTACATCGCGGGCTAGCAACGGCGGCACTCCGATGATGTCGGCGGGAGATTCGCGTGCTAGTTTAGGAAGCGCACATGCTTACATGGACTCCCCAGTAGATCCGGAGCACGCCGATCGCACGTTGGACGATTTTACAAGCGAATTGGATCAGATTCGGAACCAGCGAGAACGAATCAGTGGTATCCTTAAGAGCTAATGGAGGAAGGGAGGAAGAGTATATTTACATGTCCATGTATGTATAATTTTTTTTTTGGGATATTTTATTTTGAATTTTTTAATTATTTCTGGTGTTGTATATTTCAAATCTAAACATTTGTATTGCTTTTACCTTTCTGGTTTTATATGACTTATTTCCTCTTTGCCTTTGATTGTAAGACCATTCCACCTGCTTTTGCTCAAATTTGCTACACTGGGCCACAACGATCACCTTGTTAATCAAGAAAGCCATGATGAACGAGCTCCCTATCTACCAAAAGTACTCAGCGGAGATGAATGCCCAGTTCGGCAAAATGTCCATGCACGACCTTCTTTCCAACGACTTGTATCTAGACTTGAAGAACAGTGCGAGTGCAGTGAGAAAGCGAAAGCTCTCGAGCATCACAGAGGATTCGCCAGGAGCGACTGGCCATACATCGCCAGCTACCTGGTCTTCGAACATCATGAGTCCCGCTGCAGATGCATCGCCATGTTCGATGACCCCAAGTCTCGAGGAAGACGTCTCACCTCGCCAATGTGGTGCGGAGGAGGAGCAAGAAGGGTCCACGCGTAAGAGGTTTAGAGCTACTGTTCGCTCAATGTGGACCGCTCATGTCAAGCCCCATCTTCACAGCAAGTTGAGTCCAAAAGAACTTGATGGCCAAGAAGAAGATAACTCCAAGCTGGAGGAAAAGGAGGCACACAATGCAGCTGCTGTGCTGGCGGAAAATCACCAGCTGTTTAACCGGCACATGCAAGCGGCTCTTGATAAGTCGTATCCGTTCCATGACTCTGATTTGGAGAATCAGCCGTCGGTTGCAACAACATTAGACGACGGAATGGCTAAGACTAAAGAATCTGAATTGCCGATGTCCTCGCCGATATTACCTCCACAGGATGTGGCGGCTGGAAGTAAAATCAAAATAGACCCGCTCAGTCAAATGGTCTATTTTGACACATCTTCGTCACGGAGAGCGTTTTCGCTCATCAGAGCCAATGAGGTAACCCCCGTTTCGCTGGTAAAGGGGCCGGCCAATACTTATAGTGGTCGAAGCTCTGACAGAAGCACGAGGATGAGGAGATCTCGACGGCGCAATGCCAACACTCTGTTGCCACTACGCAGCAAAAGGCACTTGCACCAAAAGCAACAGACTCAGTACCAGCCAAATAAATATGCAACGGTGGGGCCTTTATTTTGGCAACAAGACCCGTTGTCAGGCAGCTCATCAAACAGCAGCGGTGCCGGGACGCTATCATCATCGCCATTGCAGATCCCATCAGTGCGGCTGAGCGCAAAGCCAGTGCTTAGATCTAAGGTTAACACAAACTCAGAGCAGGAGCTTGAGCGGCTGGTGAAGCTCAAGGCGGAGCGCGCGGCTGCAAGGGCCAGACACCGCTACGAAACGGCCGCAGCCGCGGTAGAGAAACAGACAGGTGAGAGTGATGACGACGACGGCGACTATGACTACGATGGAACGGGTTTGCGTGAACGACAGTACCCGCACGGGTCTAAGAGCTCTGTCAAGGAGCTTTATAGCGCCATGCGGAAAGCGCAGGTAGCAGGTTATCAGTATCGCGTTCGACTCTAACATAAATGAGATAAAAAGCGAGTCCTCCAAATAGAACACGATAAATGAACAAAAAGATTGTAATTAGCTTCTACCTAAATTCTATCAAGCAATTAAAAAAAAAAAATCTAATACATGGGGCATGACCCTTATGCTTGGCCGATCTTTTCGAACTCATCCCAGTCTTCTTCAGCGGCCGCAGGGGCAGCGTCACTTTCCTTGGGCTTCTCAGTCGTTGCCTTCTTGATGAAATCCACAACAGCGGCCACCATTGGCTTTGAGTTAGGCACGAAATGGCCACCGGGGTGTCTCAGAATCTCTCTCGTATCCTCACTACAAGCGTCATACAATTTCATGCTCCGCTCCTCACTCACAACCGTATCGAGCGACCCCAAGATGTGCAGCGAGGGCGTTGTAATCTTGTTGTCGTAGTAATGCTGCAGCGCATCCGGCTGGGCCCTGAACCCCGAGTAAAGCACGGCGAACTTGAACGGCTCCTGCTTGGGCGACAGCGTCTGGATCATGTTGCAGAGGATGCCCGCGAGGCCCGCGCCCTGCGAGAACCCAATGACGCCGACGTAGGGCCCGTCTTTTTCAATGCTCTGCTTGATCGAGTCCAGCGCCTGGTCGATCGTGTAATGGTCGGCCTGCGAGATGTTGAACGGCCACCATGACCGGAAGTCGCTTGCGGAGGACCCGGCTGCGTCGCCGCCAAAAGTAGACGCAGACGTCTCGAACGGGAGGTCCTCGGTGGCGACCTGGACTGGCGCGCTGAGGTACACGGTCTCGTAGCCTAGCTTGCCGAGCGCCTTGCGCACCGCGGAGGACTTGCGGGCAAAGACAGAGCCGTTCTGGACAAACCCGTGTAGACAAAGAATCTTTCCACTCATTGTTGTTGTAAGCTGTTAAAATGTGTATAATGCCAAAAAAAAAAGTCTAGAGAACTGAATGAACGAGAGAAAGAGGGTGCGGTCTTAAAGCTGATGAAGTAAAAGGAATCAAGGTTTTTTTTTTTTTTTCGTTTTTTTTTCGCAACGGATCTTCAAGGTGCCGCTTTATCTTCGTTGGGAACAATCAATGCGGGAACCTGGGCAAGGGCCCCGTTCCTTCATCTCTCGCCCGCCAGCAGCGGCTTCGAAATCGAGTTTCGCCGATTGGGACGTTTGGAAATTTTTCATGGATCGTTAGAATCGCCAGCGACAACACATACGGGCAACACAAATGATCAGGACACAGTCACACAGGATCACAGTCCGCAGCGTCGCACCGGCCGGCATACGGTGCCAGCACGCGGTGCTCGAACGCGGCAAGCAGCTGGGCGAAGCGACGAAACTGAACTACGCACACAGATCGGTGCCGGGCACCTTTGGGCAGGTTGTCGAAGACGCGGAACTGGCACTCAGGGACAGCAAGGGCGGTGAGAACGTCCGGGTGGTCGAGTTTGAGGAGCTGAGGCGGCAGCATGAGCAGCCTGTGGCGCCGGACCTGCTCAACACGGCGCCACGGGCCCCTGGCCTGAGTGTTTCACAGAGGAGCCGGTTGGACCCCAGCACCGTCGACGGCAAGAGCATCGGTGGCAAAATGCTGGTAATGCAGTCTGCGCTGGCCACGCGTGTCAATGAGGGCCTGCAATACTTTGACCCCCAGAAAGTCAGGGCTAACACCAGCAAGTACTACGTTGCGCTGCAGAACGGCGGTGCCCACAAGGCAAGCGTGCAGCCCATTGATGTGGACACACACGTGGCAGGCGTGTTTCTGCAGAACTACGCGAGTGCCTACAATGTGCTGAGCGAGACTCGCCGGCGGGTGGGCAAGGAGTGGCGGCCCACGCGGGTGCTGGACGTAGGGTTTGGCCCAGCGACGGGCATGGTGGCTTTCAACGAAGTGTTTGCCGACGAAGTGAAGGCTGGGTGGCGGCCCGAGACCAAGACCGCGGTCGTGATTGGGCATGCGTTCATGCTGAAGCGCGCGCGGGCCATCCTGTCTGCGCAAACGGCGGAGGATTTCTACAAGGCTGAGAACCGGATCAATACAAAGATTCAGGGCCACATGCCGCAGCCGAAGAACACGGCCCAGAAGTACGACTTGATCATGGCGACGCACCAGCTGTTCAGAGGCGCGCACAACTTCCCGGCGTCGGTTGACGATCACACGCAGCACCTGCTGAATCTGCTGGCTCCGGGCGGCGTGCTGGTGCTGGTGGAAAGAGGCGATCCGAACGGCTTTGAGACGATTGCGAGGGCGCGCCAGATCATGTTTAGACCGGAGGACTACGAGCATAGCGAAATCAAGACGCCGCGCGTGTGGAAGAGCGGGCGCAACATCAAGGATACACCCACGACGACAACGGCGACGGCGCCGCCACTTACAGCTACCGAGGACGACCCTGATTTCGAGCTGCCGCCAGAACTGCTTGCCGAGTTCTCTGTCGAAGAAGAGAACAGCACCTCGTCGACGGCGCCTGACGCCGCGGACTCAGGCTACCAGCTCGAGATCGTGGCACCGTGTTCACACCACGGCAAGTGCCCACTGCAAATCGGGCAGGAGGCGCGCACGAAGGATACCTCGGGGGTGTTCAACTGGTGCAAGTTCGCGCAGCTGGTGCAGCGGCCCAAGTTCTCGGTCGAGCTCAAGAAGGGCGTGTTCCTGGCGACCAAATGGAGCACGGACTCGAGCGGGCGCGGCGAGACCGGCAAGGGGCTCGGCGGCAGTGGGCGGCCCAACGGGCGTGGCCACGAGACCAGCACCTTCAGCTACCTCGTTGTCAAGCGGCCCTCGCCCTCGCCCTCCTCTTGGTTGTCGGTGGCGGAGGTGCCCACGGCACGCATCATGAAACCGCCCATGAAGCGCGACGCGCACGTCATCATGGAGGTCTGCGCCCCCACGGCGCAGATCGAGCAGTGGACGGTTCCCAAGTCGTTCGGCAAGCAGGCCTACCACGACGCACGCAAGGCCAGTGGCGGCGACCTGTGGGCGCTGGGAGCCAAGACGCGGATCCCGCGCGTCGCGAACGCGGCGAAGCTGGCTGAGCTCCTGGCGCGGCAGGCCGAGAAACAGAAGAACAAGAGTAGCAAGGCGGCCAAGACGAACAAGAGTAAGAGTAAGACGGCGGCGGCAGCGGAAGCGGCGGGCGAGGCTAAACCGGATGACGGTGTCACAGAGGCCGAGGCCGAGGCGGCTGCGGACGCCGCAGAGGCTGAGCAAGATCTCGAAGCCTCAGCCTGGCACACGCGCCCGTCCTTGTCCGGCGGCTCCGGCGTCGGTGGCCGCCACGGCCGCAAGCGGGTGACGACGTCCCTGCGCGGGCACGACCCAGACCCGCTCGGCCTCGAGGGCGACGGGGACAGCCTCGAGGCGTACTTTTCGGAGCTCGGCGAGATTGAGAAGAACAGCTCGCGGTACCGGCAGTACGAGCGCAAGCTGAAGCGCGGCAAGGCGGGGGCCGAGAAGAAGAAGGGCCGGCGGGTGCGGCTGTACTAGCGGTGAGAGGCCGGGGTGGCATTGAAGGCCCAGAAGGTGGTGATCTTGATCCCGAGGCTTTTGGGGGCCATGCCTGCCCTGCCGTATGCCAGGACGTAAACTTTGTACATAATTATAAACATGAAAGTGTGAAACGCTTAAAAATAGAAAGAAAGAAAGAAGGAAAAATAAACGAAAACTTTTCAACACACAAATTGCATTGTTTTGGTCTCTTTTGTTGGACGATTTGGACTTAATTAGAAACGGTATAACTTTTTCTTCAGTGCATTAGTAGCCTGGAGGATTGTGTCCATCGGTCCATGCTCAGGGATAAGCTAGGTCAAGACGTTACGTGGTTCGTTTTCATTTTTAATGTTCTCTAGCACCCAAAAAAAAAAAACTAACAAAAAAAACCAATCAATTTATCATTTTCTAACTCGATCTCCAATTCATTGCCTAGCTTTCGTTTACATTTTGTCTAGCAATTTTTTCACTTTGTACTAGGTTCCGTTTTGTTTTTTTCTCTCATTGCAACTTTTCTGTTTTGCTAGTATTTACACGTTCAGTACCTGTGTTAATTACCCTTTTAGGAGATTTTTTTCATCACTGGTTTGTAACGCAAAACCAAGTTGAGAGTTGGCAGAACACTAATACCATTCGAGTCTTCGCTTTGCCCCGGCGGACCCTATTAACACTAGCTGTGCAAAAACCAACTGTCACTCAACTTCAAATATTTTTATTGTTTCCACTGGCTTCTTATACCAAAAAGAATACTAAAAAAACCCATATACTAACTCGAATAGTTTACGACCAATGAAAGCTTCTGTACCCCTGACTCAACTCACCCCACGATAAGGTGCCGTCAGCAAAGTTTCGAGGACAACTTCGGCGACTGGTATCGTCATCCCAGGGTGACTGCGGGGAGTATGATGAAGAGGACGTGCCTCGGTAAGGGGTCATGTCAGGCGAGGCATCGGGTGAGCGCTCCTCACTAAAATCGTAGTTTGAGATATCATCGAAAGCTTGATCCAAATCCATGGAACAAGCGTTGTGGACTAAAATGTCCAAACAATATTGATCCCACATTGGATTGTCAATGCTCAGATTCTGATCGGTGTTCGTAGGTAACGTAGGTTGCAATTCAAAATCTTGCGTTACCAATGGCGGCTTGAAAGAGGTATCCTGAAAAAAGTCCGTGAAACCTGAATCTGAAATCTGGGCATCTCCTGAAGGAGTCGAATAAAAGTCAAAGTCCAAATTGTGTTCTGATAGGGCAACGGGTAGGGGAGTTGAGCGGTCGTCTAACTGCGATGCAATTGATATATGCACAGAGTCACTTGTAGGAGGTTGCACCGAGCCACTTGCGAACTTCAACGCATCAAAGTGTTCGCCAAGGAGCCTGACCATGTGGGCATATGAGTACTTGAAGTCCTTGATGCAGTCAAACACAATGCTCATCAAGAGATATCTGTTTCGGAGCTGGTCCAAGAACCCGGTGAGTTTCTTTTTCTGGTAGCCAGGGTCTGCAGTTTGGAGTAGCTGGAGTGCGTGGGAAGAAACCCATTCCCAGGTGAGCTGAAATTCACCTTGGAGAATTATGGCGTAAGAGTCCTCGAGGATCTTCATGTCGACCTGGGGAAATTTGCCGTCACGTGCACGCATTCGCTTTGGGGCGGGCTTAGTTAGATCAGCATTGGTGACGCAGGCGACTTGCGATGTGGTGAGGTTATCATTGGTGGGGCTATCATCGGTGGGGTTATCATTGGCGGGGTTGTCATTGGTGCTTGTACTGTCTGCAGAAGGGCGGCCTCTTCCATCTCGCCTCTTGTTCCTGATGCCAGCCCTTTTGAGAATCGTAGAGAGGGTAGACTGGCGAAAGTCCTCTCGGATATTCTCGCGCACCCATTTAAGAACTATAGAGTTGGGACTATTTGGGTGAGACCTTGCATGTTCTATTATTCTTTCCCTGGAGAGTTCGTCAATGGCGCGTCTTTTCCTTGGGTGGTTTGTCGTGTGACGGTTTGTCGTTTGACGATGGGTCTGAGAAGAGCCAAGCCTTCCCACAGACATAAATAGACGGTGGTTACTCTATTTTAGACCCTCCTCAAAAAGATGAGTATGGAGCTAGTGAGTAGTGGATTAAGAAAGCCAATGGCTGGCGTGGAGAGAAAAGGAGAGAGGGAACTCAGAAGCTGGAGGGACGGGGAGGGAGCTTTTTATAAAGTTCGTGTTTCTGGAACAGCATCTGCGTACTTATGGGCATGTACTGGGTACATATTATACTATCGTGCTCGAACATATAATAATACTGACATGGGTCCGGAATACGTACGTACAGCACGTGTGTATGGAGAAGTTCCATTGCGATGCTCAGTTCGCCATGGTGCATATATATATGAGCTGTGCAAGCGCACTACATAGTAGTATCTATTTTGCTAGCTTGCCATAGTATACCTGCATTAGTTACGAGAGCGCACTCGTACTGTGGTGTCCTTCATTGCAAGTTCTTCGATATCGAAACTCAATTGCAATGTCTCGATATATTAGGATCGCTGAACTCGGAACTCGGCCGAAGGAGACATCTGGAGCACAACTTAAAAACCAGGTGCTGACTAATCAGGGTTCTCTCGCAATAATGCTGAGACCATGCACGCCGCTATCAATACTTCTACTATAGTACTAGTGCGCATTAGTTCCATGCATGCGCTCACCTAAAAGTTCTGATTTACCAATTCATTACATAATTACCACTATAGAACACATGCATGGCGTATACTATGATAGCATTAACTCCATACAACTGAAGTTCAAATATCCATCATGTTTGAAGTACTTTCAGGCTCTCGGGCCAAAGAGCTCGAGGCATCCACGTGCCTAAGGCCCTTGCCCCATGTCTAGCGCCTTTCTTCTGGATCAAGCAGCGAGGCTGATATATCTCAGTCACTGGACTAGCTCGAGTCTAGAGCCCGAGATTTATATGATTGATATCAATCATCAAAAGCAACTTGGCCCTTGAATAATGATATTTTTTCTCTTCAAAGTTCAAAAGTTCAACAAGTACTCTTCACCAAAAAGCCGTAGTGGGAGGATTCGCTAGGCTTCGCTAAATTCAATTGCAGGAGAGCATAGGCCGCAATTGATCGATCATCCCGCCTGTGCAGACACTGTATGGAACTAGTCTCTAAAAATTGATGCTTCTATATCTCGAGGCTTGATCACTCAAAGAACATTTGAACTTTTGTCACAGAGTAGTGCTTTGTTATAACCACTTGAGTTCCAAGATATCATGATGATCATCAATCTTCCCTACATAAGTATAACAAGTAACTATTACGGAAAAAATCATATGCAGGTTACGAATGATACCATGACTTGAAGTATATCAATCAATTGATCGCTGCAGATGGTTTACTTTGTACTCGAGAAAACGTACTTTGAAGCCAAAAAAAAAGGTAAAACTTCGATTCGTCTCATAGTCCGTTATATACGCACATAACAAGGGGTGGTTTGTTCAAAAAGAATTCATACGTACTAAGCTTAGTGCACAACATCGTTGCTATTGATTCCCTTTTACTAACATTTGAACGCGTTGCAAATATTAAGGCCGCGGATTACAAGTTAGCTGGCGTTCCGTAAGAGGAAAACGCACAGCCTAATATTTCCCACTTTGATCTTTCAGTGGGGAAGGGGTGATACCGGCAGCTGCTACAGCTGCACGATCCAGGCAACCATTGCAGCATCCCTACATGTGCTGTACACTATCTAGTAAGCTCAAGAATTCAGCCGCTCGAGCATCACATACGTAGCACTGTAGCAGCTCGCAATCAATGTCGTCAAACTACATAGTGTTGTTCCATGTTCTCCTTCAGGTGTAATAGTAGTCTTTGGCTGTGGGCCAAATCTCTCCAAGTAGTACATCGTCACCAGAGGGACCATGCCCTCTCCTCGGCTACGTGTGCTGCTAGCTATTCGACTCAATACGCTCCTTATCTCTTTTCTGCATAGTGTTTTTTTTAATTACGTACCTTTACTTCGGGCACCCTGATGCTGCACTTCAATGCTGGCATCTCTAATTCTGCATCGACTTCACGTTTAGGTAGGCCGCATGTATTGTATCGAGACATTGCCATGCCTATAGTGGGTTTGTTGAGGGAATTGAGTTTGTATTAAAGCTTTTTATTTTTTTTTTTCTTTTGAACGTCCAAATGCGCGTAATGCGTTATCAAAAATAGTGCTGATTTAGATGAAGGTTAAGAATAAGTTTATATCTCAGTCTAGCAACCCATCCTGGTAAAATTACCGCACCGTATATTATGCTGTTTTTCCAACGGGATGGAACGCTGCCTATTCTGAGAAGATAGGTTTCTTCCGGGGAAACTCCATCTGGGTGCCAGTGGCATAACAGGTAAAGAGTGGTGATGGCTGACGAGTTCATAGTTGCTGCTATCATTGTCCTCGGAGAGCTTCCTCCTCAGAGAGCATCGTGCTGCGCAATTGGCTTCACTCTAAGGACACGAGGGGCACATGGAGCGATCGTTCTGATATTACGTTCAAAGGACGTTCAAAGGCCTCTTTCTAACTTGGCATCTTCAATGTCATGGAATAGCAAAAGTTCAAATTCTATATTGTGGTTTCAACTACAGGTGTTATTGCACTTTCTAGCATTACACGGCTAATTTTTATTATATTATTGATCATTCTTGTCATGTATGTACCAACCATAATTTTTTAGCCCGGCGCACGCGAGAGAAAGCTTGAAACCACTTTGTCGCCAAACGACCACCGAGCCCAGAGGATTTCTTTGAAGAACCGGTTCGAGGGGAATGTCGCCTAGACCACTTAGCCCATCAGTGCCACTAACGAACTCCGGTCTCCTGAGGATTTAACCTGGCTGTTAACGTCTAAGGAGTTTAAGAACCATATGTAGTTGCGATATAACAAGATAATACAAATAATAATTGTATTCATTAGACATTATTTACCCATCACGACGAATGAGATCTACAGGGGACTTAGCGGGCCCGGGTCCAACTCGTAAGAACACTTTTACACACATCGATCATGACTGTTGAAATCATAAATGATGTTACTGGTGAATCCTCCCTACTTGGTCAATTAGTCCTGGTCAATTAGGAACGTTACAAGTTTCCCCTGAACAGTCTTCTCCCTTGGAGAATGAGAAGACTCCGGAAGAGCCAAACCTAGAAAATGTATCTGAGACTGGTATATAACCAACAAAAGAGCCACCCTGAGACTGATATGACTAGAGAAGATGGGGATGTAATTCTTATATCGTCTTCAAGTGGTGAGGAATCATACGACAATAATTACCTTCCTGCACCTGGCTCATCTGGCAACATTTCGCAGTCAAACGAAGGAATGACTGGTGATCACTGCTCCAATGACGCTGTTTTCGAAGACCCTACGTTTGAAGCAGATTTTATTGTTTCGTGCTCCTCCTCCTCCTGTTTCAAGTTGCTCTACAGTAGCAATTCGGAATAACGATGCTGAAGTGGAACCTCTCCAAGATGCTACTCCAAGAATCCAAGCTACAAAAGGTGTGAGACGGAATCATAGGCAGGTAGAGCCTGCCAGTGAGGATGAAACTCCAGACGTCAAGAGGAATCATTTTATCCATTTAGTGGATACAAATTTTCTCAGCTTCAAACAAGCAATGGAATCTGATGAGAGTGCTTCACCGAAGAAAACTTGCGATGATGAAATTTCATCTTTCATAGAAAACAAAACTTGGCCACTAGTTCCCTTGCCTACAGGGCAAAAAGCTACTGGTAGCAAGAGGGTTTTCAAAATCAAACAGAATCCAGCAAAGCTTATATCAAGGATCCTCACACCTTAAAAAATTGATTAGTCCAAAATATTTGCTTCTGTTGCACAGTTTTCTCAATTGCTGCCACTTTAAACTTCCTGTTTGTCATGATCTTGATGCCACAACCGCCTTTTTGAATGGTGATCAATGAATGAGACAAATTTTATGAGACAACCCAAAGGCTATGAGGTCAGAGGAAAAGATATTCTGATTTTTCAAACTCTACAAATCTCTTAATGGACCAAAACAAGCTCCATTAGCGTGGAATGAAAAGCTTGGAAAAGCTCATCACCCAATCAAAGACTAATCATTATTATTTCCAAACCAACTTGTCCTACCCTATTGTTGCGTTCAAAAAAACATATACCCCTAGTTTTTGCAATTACATAGCTCATTCACACCCACAATTATCCAAACTTACCTTACGGTGTGACCGCAAGACGTGCCAACAGCAAGAGAACGGTCAGCTACCCGCTACCCAAGGTGTAGTTACACGTACATGTAAATAAACTGTCGTATGGCGTTCTATAATAGGCCCCAAGCTTGCCTTGATCTGAACAGCAAACTATACTTAATTAGTCGGTTGGGTGCTACCTTTCCAGTGGCTCTCATCGAAACACGTTGTTCAGACCGACGCGATGTCAAATCCCTTGCGGAAGGCACGGCTAGATAGGCAGCGCTTTTCCCTATAGCATGAGATGGCTTACCCAATCAATGACTAGCTTTTACTTAATTTGAGTACAAGAAAGTATACTACTACTCAAGGGTCCCAAGCTGATAAGTTGGGTTAGGTACACATGTACCCCACCAGCTGAGAGAAATGTCCTATCTCCAGATGTCTTCTTCACTCTATTGTTATACCTCTGTGCCACTACGCCGCTCAGTACTACACAAACTATCTCTATTATTAGCATCTCATTGATATTATTGTTCCACAAGACCACGCACTAACTCCGTCAGATCTGTTAGTCCTACTACAAGCATTTCACTAGAGACCACAAGATCTTACAGTAATGTGACAGACTTAGGAATTTCCAATAGATGTAGGCAAAACTAAATCTTGTTCACTCTTTGTAACAGTAAATTAATTACCAGAATTTCGCATATGCTGCGCTGGGGCTTCCTCATCAAACCTTATTTTGTTGAAATGTCTTTTTGCGTGGGGAATAAGCTCTCCATGACTGTAGAAAACTGCTTCATTTTGCACTTTTAGTTGTATTTGCAAAGTTTTAAATAAGGAGGGAGAGGGTCATACTTACCGAAATGATTTTTCAGTATCTGAATATATGCATGAAATTGAAAAATCTATAAAACAGCGTCAGTTTACCAACGGATTATCTTTCTTTCTTCAACCTACGCAATGACATCAATGACATCCTTTGATACTCTCCCCTTGGACGTTCTTAAAAGAATCTCGCAGCACCTCAACGTGACCCAGCTGGTCCATGTGGCCCAGACTTGTGAAAACTTGTACGAGCTTTGTGCTGCGCTTGCATGGGCCAACATTGGATATTTCCCGAAAAACTACACTATGTAAGGCACTCATTTCAAATTCTCAGAGTCAGAAGAGTTTATGCAACGCTCGCCCAAAATTCCAACCAACCATGTGCTGAGTGGATGTTCAGTTGAAATGGATAAGCTCACATTTCTGCTAATGAACAACCTGATTAGTAGCAGGACCCTATCATATATTGAGACAGTGGCCATCTGGGCAGCATATGATGTTGGGCAAGTGAAAGGTGGAAGCGCAACAGCCTCGAGCTCCGGCAAACAATATTTCAACAATAAGAACGCCCGGGCATGTTTCGACACTGCTATTCTCGACATCTATTCACGGTATCCGCGTATTGATGAAGCAAAGCTTGAGATATATACACAGTTATTTGCAGAAGCTGGTCGTCTTAAGTCATGGCTCGATACTTTGGTACAAGCTGTATTGTCAATTCAAAAGACAAACACGTTTACAAGTGGGTTCCTGCGAGGACAGCAACTGAGAGTAGGGCCCAACCAGACCAGCGGGGAAGATCATTCTGCGATTCCTGGCTTTCCTACCGAGGATTCAAGTAATTTTCACTACGCAAATGCTCTAGCTACCAATGAGTTCTCGTTTGCACAGTTGATTGCAACCAAACTTACACAGTTTCCTAATATGAATATGTTGGCCATTGATGCCAACGGCAATTTTGGCTCCCCAGAAAACGCTCACACAATGAAACTTTATTCAGCTAGAGCTGAGCGTCTGCTGTTGGCCATTGCAGAGGTTCTTCCAATGTTACCAAATGTTGAGGCCAGGCTAAGTCTTCATGGGCGATTACTACACAAGTCTTTCCTTTCCAACAGTATTAAGGGCTTGCGTCAAATCAAAATCATACGTCTCGAGTGTTACGTTAATGACGAGAATTTTTTTCAAGGTACCCGCTTTTTAAAAATCCTGAAAAAAATCACTAGAGTCAAAAAAGTGGAAATTGTGATTATGAGCCACCCAAACTGTTGTTACTGTCATGATTTGACAGAGTATAACAATAACCACCCCGCTCTGTTGGACTTGGCAGACATGTTCCTCACTGAAGTGCAATATTTACCGGTTAATGGGACAGCCACAGATCTCGCTTTTTGTTCAGAATACTTGATGGCTTACTTACGTGTAGCTTCTTTCCTGAATAAACGCTACACGGTAGCACAATATACCGTTATCTTGGATTTTTACTCTGAAACAGAAGAAGCTGAGGACCTACGTGATATATTTAAATACAGGAGTTCTACTTTGAAAAGTCTGAAAATTATTTCACTGACAAGGTATAAGCTGGATGTGCCAGGTGTTCCTATCGTTAAGCTTAAGAAGTTAACGCATCTAGAGCTGTGCAATATCACTTTGGGCCCTCAAATTACTAGATGCTTGATGTTGAAGCCTGGGATGAGAATAACACATCTTTCAAATTGAAGCCGCTATGAGAGGCAATTTATAAGATAATACATGTATAGTACATGTACTTACGTGTTTATGTGAAAAGCTATTATACTGCGATACTCGAGAACATGGACGACGATTATGACTGAGAGTCATGAGGACCCTAACCCATATACACTCCTTGAAGCTCTACATACAGAAATTTTCATCAAAACCCTGGATTCATTTCAGCACCGGTATCAGCGAAGCCTGGGCTTACTCCAACCGTTGGGTATTCCGGAAAGCTTTGTAAAAAGGAAAAGAGCTATTCAAATATGCAACTATCAAGTCCTCAAGAGTAGTCAATTACATTACGCCGATCAAACAATTCACTACTGAAATGACTAAAAGCTTGAAAACTGAACGAGTGAGCCGTGTTATCTCAGGTTCTACAAAGTCCAATGAGAAGGACTATGATACTGCGAAAGCAGTTACATTGCCTGCAAAACACAAGAGGTCTTGGGAATTACCTGACTTCGCTAATGACATGTCTAAAATCAAGGAATACGACAGCAAAAGTTGGAGGTTGATGTATCGCGAAGTCATGAACTGGAGATTGTACTGGCAATTTGACGTAAATGCTGGGCCGTTCACTGAAATGTCTATAAATGAGCTCTGCGAGCTTGTCAAAAGAATACAGCACCACTTTGTCTTTGAAAAAAGACCGATGTTTCAGACTGAGTTCATGGAAGCTCTAAGTCGGATGAGGAAAGCCCCAAGGTCTCTTGCGGTCCTCGGTAAAGTCCATGAGGACATAGGTGATCGGCTCAGAAACTTCAATTTCAGTGACAGTACACCCACCACAACATGGGGGATCAAAGAAGTTTTCAAGGCATTGGGATTAGGAAGACTGGAAAATGAACAGCAAATTCGGCGCTGGAAAACAGAGGTTATGCGGGCATGGGTATCAAAAGCACCTATTGCACTTGAGAGCGATGTAGAACTAGAAGATGAGACGGTGGAAGAAACGCTGGCAGTTTTGGAAGACACACAAATAAGTGTACACTCCGGTGATTTCAATGAATTGTCGACTGACGCGTTTGACCGGCTCTTGGTGAAAAAAACGGTGGGTCGGCGACCTAGATTTTACCTCAACGAGTTTGTTCAAGAAGGATGGCCTGGTTTCGATAACTTTGAAGAAAGGGTGGAGGCTTTTGTCAAGCGTTGTTTCCCAGTCACCGGTATTGACGATGAAAATTTGAGTCCATTAGTTATTGACATTTTTCGAGCCTGGATCCCTAACGCTATCTGGATAGCTGTTTGCTGGAGAGGGTGCCCATCGACTCTCCGAGAAATGGTGGATAGGGTTTTAGACTTGCGCGACTGCCCCCAGTTCTCCAGTTCAAATTTGTGGCGGTACTACGGAATTCGCCCAGGCAGTGGCTTAGGACTTTTTGTTTTCAACCCAACATTGTGGCCTTACTTAGATGAATCATACAAAGATCATCTCTTGGTGAACCAGCTTCCAGTTTTAGTGCCCGACTTTGAGCCTGAGCTGTCGGATGATGAAACGCGCTATCCTCATTATCCGGTTGAATGGACTGTTCCTGTCGAGCAGCTAGTCGGTAAAAACGGCTATCGAGAAGTTAAGAAATCTAAGAAGCGTAAACGCAATCACGAACGTTCAAATATCCCGGCAAAAAAGAAAAAGAATTTCTGATGTAGCTTCAGCTACTCAAGAAATTGATGCAATAATGTTACTTATTGCAAAGCCATTGATACAATACAAATTTCACACTTTTCGAGAACATGGCGGTGTTATAACCTAGAGCGTTGTTGCCATGCTTGCAGGAATAAGTGCAAGTACATACAGTATGTATATATTACAACACAAGTTAGGACATGTGCTGGCTGCTATCTGCTGCTTGCACTAGTGCATGCCCTTACGCAGCTTCGACTTCTCAATGCATAGCTAACTTCCTCTATTTATGTATATTAAGTCCCATACATGATGTGCCTACCACACGATCTGCTGAAACCTCAGACGCTGAAGTAGCAGAAATAGACATACCTTAGTTGTATTAATAGTATATTAAATTGGACCCTCATTAATTTATCCAAAGCTAATTATTCATGTTAACATTGAACTGTATTTATATCGTTGTGTAAATTCTGTTATTTGATTATTTCTGTCTTTATTCTCATCCTTGGCACATACCGAATAATAATCTAAATACTTTCAAGGCCGGTGCCAGTACACTCTTTTCCATGTAAAGTAGCTTATTTGCATTGTCGCAGCTTTTCACTATATTTCCTTGTGCCAGATCTAGTTCAAGTATCACTTTTTATTTCACTCCTTCAATCCGTCTTTAACGTATTGAAGACCGCTGGTAAAAAAATTAACCCGTTAGAGAGAATGTAAGAAAAAACCGTCAACCAAAATATCAACGAGTTTGATCTTATTTTTATTATTTTTATTTGTTATATGTCAACTGCGGTTTATATACTTTATAGACGTTAGCAGCCAGCCAGGATACCCGGGGGACCCGAGTCCATTAGCGCTGGTGCTGATTGTGTAAATGGCCTAGACGGTCTAGACCACATTTCCCTTGAACCGGTTCATCAAAGGATCCCTCTGGGATTGGTGGGCGTTTGGTGGATCTTCTATTGGGATGAGGTTTAGTTTACAGTTAGAAAAAATGCAACCCTGCCTTTAGGTGATGATAAATCTGTTTATTGTCCCGTTTGAAAATAATACTACCAAAGGAGCAATAACTATATAAACATAAAGTAAGACATGGGTCAATGCCTTTCTGATACAGGCAGGTTCTAGGTCAAAGGAATCATTGTAACAGCGAGTAATCTTCCATACCATTCACGTAATTGGATGAAAAAGATTAAAAGTGGTAGGTCACTATCATTAGTTATGAGATGCAGTAAGAACCGGTTAAATTAAAGCTTTGAATAAGAATAATGACAACTGAATAGACAGGTAAAACAGGTAAAAGGAAGTATCGTCAAATAAATGCTTAATCGTGATAGAGACAGACAATTAAACGTAAATTTTATAATACGTAAGAAATGAGCTCACATAGCTCAGTGGTAGAGCGTGAGATTGCAAATCTCAAGGTCCCCGGTTCGATACCGGGTGTGAGCTTCTCTTCTTTTTTATTGCATATACTGTGTGGGTGCTCTTCAAAAGGTGTTTGAAAAGAAGTCGACAAAAAAAATACTTTTTGCTCTTCTTTATCTTGACAAAAAGATGAGAAATCTGTTGGGGAAAGAAAGTCGAATCAAAATCATTTGTATACTCGTGTTTTCCTCAATTTCTTGCCAATGTTTGTGATCGCAGTTACATACAGCACATGTGTCAATTGACTCCAGGTGAAGAAGCGCTTTTTCACTTTATTGGCATAAGCTAGCTAGTGGCATATCTTGCATACTTGCATAAACCGCTTAAAATTTAGCTTTAACGTTGACACTTTAATTTGTTTTTGCGACCTGGTGCAAGGCAAAATGAATCCTAAGCTTAATTGATGGCCCAAATATCAATATACAAAATGTTTACAAGAGCTTATTATTACTACTTGTTATATATTAGCTATTTTTCATGTACTTCTCAGACGTCAGCAGTCAGCTAAGATATTAGAAACGTCAAATTGGAACTCATTTAGAAACAAGTTCATACACAAGTTCATATGGTAGAGGTGGGCAGCCTTAACCGACCAAGTCACTGGTCGTCATGAAGTAGTTCGTGGACTCTGTTCTGTAATCGTCCTTTCGCATGAACTGGGTCAGCAAAGTAATCTCGAGCGTGTTCTTGTCTGACGTTGTGTAGGGGTTCCAGGTGGCGAGGTTCGTTCCAATGTTGGGATCATGGTTGTTCGCAAAGGACACAAAGTAGCGCCGGAAGGCGTTGCTGGGGGCCGTGTTGTCGATGAAGTACTGGAAAAGAACGTCAGAGGCGTGGAAGGTGCCGAGGACGGGGACAATGTTGTGGAGATGTGTGGCTAAGTAGTTGTACCGCTTTTGGGTTGAGTTTTGCATGACGGTGCGGCGCGGAGCCGTGAAGAGCAGATCGTTGAGGAGAGCGCCGATGCGCTTGAACTGGGGGGTGAGCGCGTTGAGGAGGCCGGTGCGGAATGGAGCGCCGGCGGTTATACTGCTCGTGTAGTAGGTCAGGACGTTGTTGAGCGACGTGTCAGAGGCGGTGGGCATGACATACTTCAACCACTTCTTGACATCGGCGGTCGTGCTCGAGTTAAACATGGTGAATGCAAACATGGTGCCCTCGTCCTCCATATTGCCGGAGATCAGGGGCACCTGTGCAACTTTGTTTTGATTGTAGAGGTTGTAGGCAGAGTCGGGCAGGATGTCGCCGTCGGGGCGTGGTCCGTATCCCAGGAACATAGGCAGAATTCCGTACAACTCGGCCAAGGGGTACGAATTGAATGCATCGGCCAGAACATCTGAAGACTTGGATCTGAGGCAGGTAAGAGTAGCGGCGTCTGCAAGGCCGCTGCATCCACACTTGGAAACAAATCGGGTATATTCTTTGTCAGGATTCGAAGATTCGACATCAGCAAAGGGAAGTGGGCCGCCAGACTGCAAGATAGCAGAGGTAAAGAGGGGATTGCCGTTGTAAAGGTTGTTACCACCGTAAGCGGCAAGCTGGTGGGCTACAGACATGGCTCCGGCAGATTCGCCAAAGATCATGACCTTAGTGGGATCACCGCCAAAGTCAGCAATGTGGTCCTGAATCCATTCAAGTGCCTTGCGCTGATCGTGCAGACCGGCGTTCGTGTTGCCTTCACTTTTGAGAGCAGATCCGCCAAGAAAACCATAAGGGCCAAGACGGTAGGAGATGGAAACAAACACAACGGGCTGGCCCATTGCGACGGACTCCTGGACGTACTTACTACCGGGGTAGGTTGCCGTGGATCCAAAAAGAAAGGCGCCACCATAGATCCAAGCCATTACAGGCAGTTTATCGGTAGGCTTGGTTCCCTTGGGACGGTAGATGTTGAGATAGAGACAGTCCTCCGACATTGCAATGCTTCCCTGAACCAAGTCATAGAGCGGGGACTGAATGTAATTTGGGATAAGCGACCCGATTTGAATTACGTTGTTCAAAACGGTCAACAGCTTCTCGGGGTTCAATTGCATGCAAGCGCCTCTGAAATCAGAGGCAGCGAGGCCTTGGTAAGTTCCAGTGTAGTCCGCGGGTTTCTTGAATCTGAGATCACCAAGAGGAGGTGCGGCAAAGGGAATGCCCTTGAACGTTTCAACGTCTTTCTCGGTAATACCAGTGATTATTTGGTTTGAGTTGACGACAGCGGTAGGGAGGGGAATAACGGCACTCAGAACTGTGCTTGCATAAGTTGCAGTCAAAGCCAGAGTCTTGAAGAGCATTGTTAAGAGTGTGAATAATTGAAGGAACTATCAGGCTTTTGATGGTGAGCAAAGCTGTTGGTATTTATAACATTTGTTAATCTCAATTTTTCGATGTAGCCCACAAACATGGTAGATGTTGAGGATTATCAAATTGGAGGCTGGGCATCTAATTGAAATTTGATAGGGTCAATAAAAATATAAAAATTTGATACAAGTACAGTATAGGTGGAAAAGGTGGAGAATAACACGATGCTTTCACATGCGCTCATCCCTACCAAGCACCATGTGTACGGGAAGTGAGGGTGCCTCCGTACATCAAAAGAGGAGATTGAGACATTTCCAATGCAACATTTCAAACCGCAGAAGGGAGGTACTTGTGAACTTGATCCGACTGGTCAGCAGTCCTTAAGTGGCCCCTGGATCTTGGGGTACACAGTCCACGATCGAGTTCTCAGTAGTCCAAGACTGGAGATGAGCTAGTAGGTGTTGACTGGGTGTGAGACATAGAACGTGACATTTTGCGCCTTGAGCTTTAAGCCTCAGTTATGACTTCCTATGTTGCAGTGACTTGGCCAAGAAGAAGGAATTTGCAACAGCCTTGGAGACTTTGAATCTTGTGTATGAAGAGGGGTTTTGCTTTAAGCACTTGGGAAGGAGTAATTGATGAATCTCGGTTTTTGTTTTTGTTGGAATTTAGTAATCGATTTAATGTACTGTCCTTCGCTACATAACTAAGTTTTCGATATAAACATATGAATATTTTTTATAAGTGTTCATTCCTCTTTTGATCGATGCGGACGCAGAATTCGCGAAGTATATCGACGAAGTGCAGGGGAAAAGCGATGCGGCGGGTAGTTGTAGCAGTCCCGCTGTCATGTGGAACAAGATTCATGGTAAGAAACAGCTGAACGTTCCCGCACAGCTTATAGTTTCTACCATGATGTTCATTTAATTAATATATCCGCCATGAGGGAAAACAAAGAAGGCGTCGTAGTATGCAGCGTAAACAGAGATCGGCGAGAGTTAATCGGCCCCCGCCAATCCCTTGGTGATTGGCTGAATGTTGGCGCCTCCCTCGCTACGCGTCTTCAGCTCATGTGCGAGCTTTGTATTTACCATTTGAAACACTGGATACGGAAATCACCTACGTGTCAATGACAAGAAAAAGACTTTGAAGGGCACAATTGAGAAAGATAAAATGAGCCAAGAAAGGCATAACCATTTGTGGGTAAACTATACTAAGGAACGGCGCTAAGGACCAAGAGGTGATCGCTGTCAGTTGATTCTCGGACTTGTGAGATGTTTGTTTTCTTGCAGCGTTTAACGTTCCATGTTCCATGTTCTAAAGGGTCACTGGCGGTTTTTTGCAGATATATCATGTGCTTAAATTTGTTGGCGTTCCTGGCAAAACTTTGAATTCAAGAGAATTGGAATTGATCGACGTCATGCCGTTTACCCCACACTTCAAGTTTCCAACACAAACTCTTACACTTGGAATTTGTGACCCGCATCCCTCACACTCCGGGCAGGCACGAGTATACTTGGCCTTCAACTTCTCGTCGATAATTGGCGACACAGCTTTCAGACGCCGCAGTTTCAGACGCGTCTGCTCATTCATGTCACCTAGCTACCCCACGCATCATCCATTTACGAGCTTCAGTGGCTGTTGCTATTACAATGCTATAAGTGATATTCCATCCGACCTCGTCGATTCCATTTGAGGGGACCGCGGCTTTCGTAGTTTGGCCCCGGTTAAACTTAAATTAAGGATTGGAAACAAAGAAAAAAAAAAAAGAAAACCACGGCATAGAAACTGATAACCACCGCTCCCCGTGCGTGGTAGGAATGAAAACAATTATTATCTTCTGTCTCGCTCAGGCTGCATGCTTTACAATTTTTGTCATGTGAAAGAAGGAAAGAAAGAAAATAATGATCTTCAACTCTTCGCATCAAGCTTCACAGCACTAATCAATCGCCTATTGGTGGAGATAATATAAGATGGCTACTTCACATATTAATTTCCACATAACTTTAACTATCAACGGATTTCTGCATCCATATAAAGTTAACAAGGGTAATTGAGTCGTAAAGATTGATGGAAAGAGTTCTCGCGTGCCGGCTGACTGCTGCCCAAAGATTAGCGCTTTAAAAGTTTTGAACAGCCATGTAACTTTTCATCCCTAGAGCTCATGGCTTGAAAAATATATAGAGACAATTGTTAATTTGAACGTTTGCTTTATCACAAAAAGCTTTGAGTTCACAATATGCGGAACAGCTACGCCAGTCCTCAAGCTAGTTATTTTATGGAGCTTTTTGGATATATTCTATCTCCATCAACGTTTCTCTTCTCCAAGTTAATCGTTTGGCGCATGTACAAGTACAGCGGGTACATGTACAGTACATATCCATCTCTTTCCAAGTCTTATAAGCGAAGTTCTTGTTTTTGAATCAGAACTAGGTTTTCCAGCATGTCACAGAATTTGGGTGTGTTCAACCATCATAGCTCTGAGTTTCAGGAAAACTGGGTTTAAATCCTTTGCAACGCAACAAGAAGATAAATGGAGCTAATCGGGTATTAGAGTTATAAGATACGCGTACGGCGTTTACAACTTAAAATATATGAGATTTCTAAACTATAGTATACATACTGGAAACGAATTTGGAATATCTAAAGTACACTTCTATTTTGAGCCAATACAAAGACGAAAACCTTTGAAGGCTCCAGTGTTGAATGCAAGGAATATATGCCACCGGCCAGAATCCCAAGTGACTATTGGTTTACTTTTGCAGTCATTTCTTAATATTTTATGCAAATTTTAATCCTCACATGTGCAGTTGTGGCATTCCAATGATGCAATAATAATTGAATAATACTCGACACTAGAGGCGGACGCAAGTACACTCGCCACAACGGCTGTAGAGATTTGCTTGTTCAAGCTCTTAAGAACAGCGGTTTCACAGTCAGCGTCGAAAGGGTGGTCGGTTCCCTTAACAACGAGAATCTGCGCACCGATTTCACTGTTGACGACGACTTGGTTGAGAAACACTACGACGTTGGTATTCGACATGTGGAAGCACATGCGGAAGCGACCCTCTGAAAGTTCTCGAATCGAAAGAGAAAGAGAAGTTACAGAGGTACAGCATCCTTGGGGACAAGTTCTTCCCATTGGTGTTCTCGCCAGGAGGCCTTATGACCAAACGTTCCTTGGGGACTTATAAGGCGCTCATCCGCAGCCTGCGAGAGTCGCAGCGCTCCTTCGTTAAGAGGAGGCTGGCAGCCCGACTAGCGCGGGAGAGAGCTTGGA
>JAJMAG010000113.1:0-69359 GCA_030564905.1 Geotrichum fermentans
CAAACGCCCACCGATCCCAGAGCGATCCTTTGATGAACCTGTTCCAGGGGAAATGTCGTCTAGACAGTCTAGGCCATTTAGACAATCAGCACCACCGCTAATGGACTCGGGTCCCCCGGGTATCCTGGCTGGCTGCTAACGTCTATAGAGTACGTAAACCGCAGTTGACATATAACAAATAATAATAATAATAATAATAGTTTTCAAATGTTGTAATCGATGCGATCATCGGTAAGGCTCTCACATGGCATTCAAGTTAACGAGCAAAGGCTTGTTCGCAGTTCTCTTCAGTAGAGATTGGGAAGACCAATTGACAGCTGGCTAGGTGGATCGCAGAGAGACAGGCGTTACTGTGGAACATGGCGCGTATTGTTTCGAAAGTACTACCAGCCATTCGAAATACACGACTCGCTTTTTGGCTCGCACAACGCGTCGCACACATGAGAATTAAAAAAGAAACAATTTTTTGGTCTGTGAAAGTAGTGGGCATCGATCCATGTTAATTCGCGACGGGTTCCGCTTAGATCACGTGAATTACTTTATTTAGCAACGGGGCTCAAAGAAATTCTTGCATGTACCCTGCAGTACTACACACCCACATGCGTCTTTTCGCATCTTTTATGCATTTTACCGGCCTCGCGAATTTCAATGTTCATTTCGCTGAGACTTTTTTTTGGTTTTTCCGTTTTTTGTTATTATGTCCCGCCACCTCCTCTGCCACCGCCAATTGAACGGCAAAAGATCCACGCACTGGCGTAATGGCCAACTCGGTTGAACAGACAAATTGGAATCTTGCAACACTGAACGTCGGCAGGACGCTGAGAGCCCAGCCTGGAGGACCACCTCGTACGAGACATGTCAGCCTTCCATATACGTGTTGTGCCCTGGAACACAGGTAAATTTCTTTTCCTGCTATAAAGGGACACTCCAGTGCCCCACGCGCTGCCAGCCATTTCACTTAACTCGTTTGCACAGAGCGGCGATGCAATTGCAGTTTGTAATATATATTCCTTTGGAGGCCTCCTTGTTTCGCCATTTTACGCATTTTCGAACTCAACCTTCTATTCTACTGTAAGGACATGGCTTCCATCAGTGTATCCCTTCTAACATCCTCTTAGCTTCGCACCCTCAACATTCACGTCTTCAGTATGGGAAGACACAAAAAGACCAGGGTGACAGAGCCACGCACTGAAGCTTCGTCAACCTATTCGTCTAACTCCTCCACGGAGTCTCTTCCCCAAACACAACGCGTTGAAATCCGCTTTAAACGAATGCTCAGCGAGCGCAAAGAGAAGTCAAAGCGTCGAAAAAAGACTCCATCTACCACGCAGCCCCTCGAGTATAACACCAATAACTCTGTCGACAGAACCAATTCACGCACAAGTTACTACCACCAGCATTATCATCACCACCACTACCATGTTGACGCACCAGAGCGCTCAGATTCTGGAGATACCACCACTTCATCGTTCTCTAATAGGCCCGCCAACTACAGGGAAGTCGAGGCCTATCCCCAATACCACCGCACACGCTCATCGAAACGCAACTCCCGTAACTCCTATGGTTCCAACTATGCAAAGTCAACCCATGCTCAGCCTGCACTTTCTACGTCTCCTAAACTCACACAATCGCCTTCCATAACCCGTCAAGGGAGATTCGATAATGCCGCCAGTCCCATTCCTCATGATAACGCCAGTTCTCGTCAGTCATCGGTGCACGAATCACGTCAGCGCCCGCTACAGAAAAGGGCTTCATCACAACGATCCTCCAATATAGTGCCTCACCGAGTTTCTACTAGTCGGCGCACACGAGACATACCACACACACAATCGCTTATACGAACAAGCACAACAGGAGGCCCTTCAACTGCAAAACCGACGGGAACGCAACGCCCTAGACGAATTGTCCATACTGTTGCGTCACTAGAACGGTTGAATCAGCTAGAGTTTGGATCACCCGCGCTCATGATTCGGCGCAAACCGACTATGGCTCGTCGTAATGGAACTCCTATCCGCAGGTTTTTCCTGCGCATTTTCCGCAGAAGAACTCGGGCCAAGTTTTATTACACTAAAGCTCAGCTGAGAAAAAATATATCCTTGAGCGCACCAGCCGCTGATCCCAGGTATCACCAATACAGTGTTAGGCCTATTCAGTTATTTAGCCTGCGACCTAAGCCACGGATTCCCTCCGTAAGGAAACCCTCAAATATCCAGATATCACAGCCTATACAAGTTACAAAGCATGCGGGAATCGACAGCACAGGGCGGGGAGAAGTTCTTTCTATTCGTAACCCGATCCGCAATCGCAGGTCTTCCAGCATGATTCGCGTCAAAATTCCACCAGACTCCCCACTCGCTAGACAAGGCCACATGGTACAGGCCCCACCAAGGCCTGGAAGCTCTGTCCGGTCCAATGCAGAATACGATTTTATTGACGAACGTTTAGACCGTTTGCAGCAGGAATTAGACGAGACACGCAGGATGAAGCGCCGCTTATCGCAGCGCAAAGACTCGCTTTCTTCATCTTCCAACTCACTGCGACATAGAGTATCCCGGGCTTCTCTGGCGCGCGAACGATCTTTTATATCTCTTACATCGACCGTATTACCAACCCTAGATGACCATCCTGACATTATTCGAAGGTCTGACTTGTATAAGCGCAAAAGTCTTAAATCTGATCTTGGTCACATGCCCGTACCGCCGTCATCTAGCAAGATTTCACGTATGGACATTGATTCTGCCCAAGATCCAGAGAAGGTTGATGAAGCTCTTGCATTTGTCAATACTTGGGCCGAGTATCTCCGCAGAGCTATTGCTGTCAGAATTCTGCTGCGCCAAGAGATTAAATCTCATGAATATCAGGAAGAACAGGAATGGGAAAAGCTTCAGGCAGTTGAGGAAGAGGAAGCTAGCTCTTACATTGGAGAGTCTGACTCCGTGCGTTCATTTGGGTCCGATTCATCTAATTCAAAGGGCTCACAGTCAATTACTCGCACTTCTGACATGATGGGTTTAAGTGCAGCTAAGAATAGCCGGTTTGCAGACTCTCCGCGGGATACAACGTCTAGAGGTTATGGTGGTGGTGGTGGTGGTACGTCTTCTTCTACATCGGATGGCACTCGGTATCGTGTTGCAAGGTTGCCTTATATGTCACCAGCTTCAGCTCGAGTGCCCTCTTACTTACGTGGGGGTAATACAAGTGGAACCAGTTCAATTTACTCCACCGCAGAAGAAAATTTCGTGCATGACGACGGTGAAATTTTTTACAACGACAATGGAGAAATGATTAGTATCACGCCAGTCTCGACGATTGCTCAGGGTAGTGTCTTGTCTCTTACACCTGCTGATACTTCGAATACGAGAGCAGTTGCATCGTCAATAAGACAAGCTTTGCGACAAGGCCAAATGCATGAAAAGTATGCTGCATTAATGGGCAGCGGGCAACGTAGCTTCAGTGCAAGTGCAATTGTTTCACAGTCCACGGGAGAGAGATCTAGACTCGTTCCTCTTGCAGAACAACGTGTGTCTAGAGGCAACTCACAAAAATCAGATTCGTCAAAAGACTCATATGGATCGTTCGGCAAGCCTGGCAAGGAGTCAGTATGGATGCGAAGTTCGTCTTCGTCTGGCAAGTCATCCTTTAAGAGTCAACCACGACCTCTGCCTCCTCTCCCTGGGAGCCACAGTAAACGTATCGTTTCTGCCCCGGTTCGCTCACTTATGACCGTCCCTACCGACGACAACACCAGTCCACAGCAGAGTTCTTCTTCAAGCAATAGTCCTGGTGCTAGTGTTGATGACACTATCGAAAGATCATCTCGTCCACTCGCCATTCCCCAGCTTTTGCAAGATCAGCGTGAGATGGGCGACAAGATCTTGGCAGATATGGTTCAAGAAATGAAAGAGCTTCAGGCCCGCTCTCTGGCTCTTTCGGACCTTGCAAAGAACCATCGAGATATTTCAGAATCAGAAAATCAAGAAAACGTTTACCAAACCCCAACAAATTCCTCGTCTTCTGAATTTTCGGTTTTCCCTGTCCACAAACCCCAGGGCATCCCATCAGCCAAGTCCCATTATTACGTCTTGGGCTCGCCAAAGGGTAGTGGTACAAACGTTGCCCGAAATGATCCCACGGTAGCTGGATCCTCCAGCTCACAGCAGCTATCTTCAAACCGCAGCTTGCCCCGTCTCGCTAGCGTGCCACGGCTCCAAACGGGAGATTCCTTGAGCAGTGGTTCGTCTGGTAGTCTACCCCACATCCCCCGCAAAATCTCACGTGCTGAGTCCATTGCTGCTGCTGCATCCGTGAACCTCTCTCGCGGCGGCCAGAATAGGCGACGGCCCAGATCTGAAGTATCAAGCAGGCGTAGCAGCCAGCGGTCTAGCTTCAGCGGCACATACAGCAACAATAGTGACAACGATTATCAGGAAGCATTTGCAGATTTGTCTGCACCTCCAGCAATGGTTGCAACCATTGGTAGCAGTGGATCGTCGAGACAGGGTTCAACTGATTCCAACGATAGATTGACTACTACATGGGTAACAATGGATATGACGAATCATCACTAAATGTTTTTCTCTAGAATAGTTTTTTTTTCCTTTTCATCTATGGATGTATTTTTTCATATTTATTTCTAACTGTCTGTATTTAATGTCTCAAAGGGTCGGAATAGTATTAAAGGCTCATTATACACCTCATGAAAGTCCTTGAAACAATGTATCCACTCAGTTAAGTGCAAGAACAATTCTTAGATAAGACGATCGCCATTCCAGCGTCTCTTAGGGCGATCGAGTTGTACAAGAGGAACACCCTTTTCATGGTCTACGGCCTCATCGAACTTCTTGAAGAACTTGGAAACGGCCTTGGGGAGCCAGTTGTTGCCAGTTCCGGGCTGAGTCCAACCGAGATGTCCACCCAGGGAGGTTGTGGACAGAACAAGATAAGGGTTTTTGAATGCCTCAACGTAAGGAATGCAATCCTTGTGGACAACCGGATCGTCGAGAGCATTGATAATAACGGTTGGAACTCGAATGTTCATGATGCGAAGCACTGAAGAGCCATTTCGGTAATAGTCCCTGGCAGAATCGAACCCAAATAAGGGAGCAGTGTAGGCGTTATCAAAATCCTCAATGTTCTTGAGAGTCTTTCGCTTCTCATAATCGAATTCGGGATTACTGGCCAATGTGGTATGGTGGTTTTTGATAAGACGAACCAGATTGTCCTTCATGCTGGGGTTATACAGAGTGCGGCCCATAAAAGATGTTGCCATCTTGTGAGAAGACAGAGCCAGATCCCAAGGGTTCGCAATAACCATGGCAGCGTCTACTCGGCTTTCAGGCTGCAGAAGGAGCTCACCATCCTGACCGAGATAGTTGGCAAGAACTGAAGCACCAAGCGAAAATCCGATAAGGTAGATTCTGCGGCTCTCAGGCTGCTCCTTCCGCAGAAGCTTGATGAACTGGCGGATATCTTCAGTCCACGCGCCGCAGAAAAGCTGCGGTGTAGTGATTGGGGTACGAGCGCAGCCACGAGAGTTGAGAACAACACAATCGAAGCCATTCTCAGGTCTAGAGATCATATCGACGATTCCACGAATGTAAGGTTCGTGAGAACCGCCTGAGAGGCCATGAAGAAGAACTAGCAGAGGCTTGTCCGCCACAGATGGGCTAGGGGCTTCGATCTTGGCAACCTCCTCAGGAGCAAGGTATCTAAGGCGTTTTGGCAGAGGAGGAGTTTTGTCCCCCAAGGGAGAGTACTTGGTCAACTCCTTCCATTCTGTTTGGGAGGCAGGGGTGTTAATACGGTAGTCTGCCGTGACCAACGAGCCATCCTCCCAGTATATGCATCTGCGGCCATAGTAAACCTGCCAAACGTGTTCATGCGGCGTGCTTGAGTACAATGTCTGGAGGTCACCGTTGAACAGTGCTGGGCTCATGAACTCCCATGCGCCCTCTCGAAGGTATGGGACTTCATCATTGACCAACTGGGCTAGGCTCTTAGTGCCATTCTTTTTCAGCGGGAGTTGGACGCTGTTAGGTGCAGCCTGGGTATGGACAAAGGATCGGATGCCGAAGATTCCGGAGAATGCATCGAAGACTGATGGTGCAGGGTAGGCGGATTCGACTGAAGTCATCTATGTTATATATGAGGTTAGTTGCAGGACGGACTCTCTTCCAGGTGATGAGATGTATGAAATTTGTGAAAAGTATCAAGAATAAAGATGGAAAAACGAAAATATGCACAACGTTCGATCCAAGTAAACTTCCGCGCTAGTAGTACCGAGCAGTACCGGCCGTTAGTACCGACCGTTAGGATCGAACGACTTGCCGAAGCTGAGAGAATCAGTATTTACTGATGAAATAATCACTATTATATAACCATTGTATGTAATCATTAAAAATAACTGACTAATCTGGACATGCTGCTCCAAGTTCTCCCTGCCAGGCTGGACGCTGGCCACCATGATATTAGGAGTTAGATAGTATGAACCGAAGTGTGAAGCCAAGTTGACTGGTTCACAAATATGTTTATTGTCCCTTTTATATGGCTGGCTTTGCTAGAGATTAAATAACTACTACAAACGTGGAACATATACAGCAGTAGTGAGACGTTGCGGAAGCCAAGTTATAAGAACATTGAAGCTCAATCTCCACTAGTTTTCTGCCGAGTTCCGTCAATCCACCTTAGAGTACATACTGATCATCTGAAGCCTGAATCCTTCTCATGAAAGTCGACCTGTTCATTGTTAGTCGTCAGGAGTCGCCAATTTTGCACACGTAATGCACATGTACAGCACACACGACAGCAGCTTACATTTAAAACACTTCTGTGAATAGACATGCATCTCTCTCTTACTTCAAGCTCTCTAAATTTATTAACACATGAACAATCTATATCTTTCCCACTTCTTTGGCGGTGGGTGTACTTTTCTTTTTATCTTCGGCATAAAATATGTTTCAGGACTGTGATTTCAGCAAGCCATCGATTAGATATCAATCTTTGCAAAGTTGAAATGTTCTTTAAATAGGCATGGCGGATAACAGCACTTGAGCCTCGAGACGTTAAAACCCTCGAACGTTCCAAATAACAGTTATCTTTAATAAAAAAAAATGCAGGACCACAAAAGATTTGTCCTTCCGCTTCAGTTGGAGTAAGACCACTTGGACGGATTATATTCACCAAGGAAGAGGTGTATACTCGAGCTCGATATAGGTTTTTAGTATCATCAAACTAAGTGCAACAAATGTCGACCAAGGCTAGAATAGTCGTTGGCTCCGTTCCCTAAAGGGTGTCTGTAAGTCTGTATCAGTTTTCATTTAACACCATCACACCAAGCTTAGTAAATGAGGAGTTGGGGAAGCGGAGTCAATAGTAATTGTTAACATGAACAAGGAATTGCATTCAAAATATACTAAGACTACTCCATCCTTTTATAACGAATCTTGGAAAAACCGAAAGCTCAAAGAAACAGGTAGTGGAAGATCTGCGGACAAAATAGACGTTCGTTCTCATTCCCTTGAATTTATTCTTGTAATCGACTGAGAACTTTTGGGTATACAACATTAGAACGTTGAAACTTTGAATAGTAAAGCATGGGTAGATAACTATATCTCTATGAGATTGCTATTGTATTAAATGATTGCAGTTATATTTCCCATTCCAACGTCTCCATTATCATTTAAGGAAATTCGTTATTCATGTAGTCCCGCATAGGTCGCGCAGAAAAGCAGAAATGTTTGAAGATCAACTATACCCAAGCTCTGCAATTTTGTACATGTACAGTATGTGTATATATCCAACTGTATTAACTTGTGAAATTTCGATGTGGACTTAGATAGCTAGCATTTTGAAAATTTGCGGAACTCGATCCGACGGTTTTGACTCACGCAAAAAGCCGTCGCGACTCCCTATTTGCATGCAAAATCCCAAAAGTACTTCTGTGCCAAGGATCCGACCTAAAATAACATTAAACTATCGCGTTTCCTGCTCGGCTAGCTAACATTCAATGTTGCAAGAACTGCATACATATAAACCATGTATAATACTGTGAGCACTTGAGGGTTACGACTGCAGTACGTACCAGCGCATTAGTTTCATATAAACATTTTGGCCTATAAACCGCCCCCTACAGAATAGGTGAGATCCCAAGCGCTTGTCGTGATGCGGTGCATTTGCGGGATCCAAACACTGAATCGCCAAAAATATCAATGATATTGTTGATATGAACCAATATCTCAGGTAGTAGTGGTTGATTCAAGTTTCCAATATCATTGATTCAAATGTTGTTTGTACTCCTGCACATGCATTGCACATATTGGCCATAACGAATGCCAAGCACTGTTAGGGCATCTGAAGGTTGAACTCGCGATTATTTCTTCTTATACTTCGCTGTAAACACTGGTTTTTCAGAATGTAAGCCAAGTTGTACTTCTTGGCAAATTGGTGAAGGGCCCGTTCTCTCATTGAATTGGTGAGCACCCCCCATAGCGCAACAAGGACAAGATATCCAATGAGAGAAGTGCCACGGCGCGTACTAGGATTTTTAGAATCATGTAATAAAAGATTCTGGCTATTTTAATCTCCAGTTATTTAAAATAACATATTGATACCCATGTGTCATATGGATCGCCCCTCATTGCAGTAGAAAAATACTTTGTCTATTGCCAAATTTACACCTTCTATACCTTACATACATGTATGTACTTTGGAGTGGTCCGTTGAATTATGCTCTATTTGCTTTTGCTGTTACTTTATTCCACGTCTAATTATTTTTCTAACGCTCGAGTGATGGCTTAAAATATGTCCGTCAACATTTGAAGTTGGAATAACCCCAAGTTGACAATTTCTTTTTCGCGACCCCCATATCTGTAAAAGGCTGAAAAGCACAATTCAAACTGAACGGACATATAATAGTTGTTAAATATGGGTTTCTTTTATCACCTCATCTTGAGAAATACATAATTCTATAAATACAAATAAGGATCTTCGCTTGACGACTTGGTTCAGTATATACTCTATCCATCTTCTCTCTCTTCAATTCTGGACGGGCGACCTAGTCCTACTAAGCTCTCATCACTACATTTTTCAATTCGTATAGAGCAGGCTTCTATATCGATTTGAAACCATTTTTATTTCAAATCTCGATTTTTTTTTTCTCATCTGCATCATGAAAATTTCTTCTAGTTCAATTATTGTTTCTTCATTAGCGCTCCTATCGACCCTAGGGCAGGCTCAAAAAGTTGGTATTCGGAGTCGCGAAGCTTCAGCATGCTGGAATGCTGCGCTCAAGTGGGATTTCGGTTTTGACACAACCTCAAGCATTGATCTCTGCTCGAACATTCCTTACTTAGGTACTGTCCTCACTTGTATCCGTGAACGCATGGAAGATGAGCCGAAAATCAATCACGCTTATCAACATATTCAATACTACTGCAAGTATAACGCCAAAATCGAGTATACATTTGGGAAGCTCGACTCCATATACTTCAATGCCACGCTTCACTCTCTAGAAGTTTCGAATGCCACGGCTATCATGGACAAAAAAGAGACCATTTACAACCCTGTCGACACGGAAAGCTCTGTTTTTAGCAAACAGTATCGTGCAGCATACGCTGCAAAACGTCAATACGATTTGGGAACTATCTTTGGATGCATCATGATCTTTTACTGGGTGTGTGTTGGAGTTTTGGGAACTTTTTTCAATTTCATTCTTGAGAAGTATCCCGAGCTTCTCTTCCGCAATAGCCCAACCCTGACTTCAATTCGTAAACATCTTGTGCTTCCTGCAACATTTAAGGGCTCACACAGCAGACCAGTGAAGCTGTTTATGAACTTGTACCTTTCAGCCCCAACTCGTGGCCAGTCTTTCATTTTGCTGGGGTACTTCATTCTTAACATTGTCCTGGTGCTGGTTGATTATGATGTCTACGATGCCAATCCCGTGATGCCTAAGACTGGCGATCAATATATCAAATATGTTGGTAACAGAACAGGAATCATTGCATTCACACAGATTCCACTTGTCATCCTCTTTGCTGCTCGCAATAATGTTTTCATTAACTGGACCGGCTGGTCATATGATACGATGCAAGTCTACCACCGCTGGGTTGCCAGATTTATGATGATCCACACCTTTATTCATTCGGCCTGCTTCACTGCATTGGCTGTCATTGGTCACACTGTAGCATACAGATGGGAAGAGGTTATTAACTGGCGTTTTGGCAACATGGCTACCTATTCTGGCGTCATCATGATTGTTATGGCCATTAACGCTTTCCGAGCGAAATACTACGATGTCTTTTATTTTTTCCACAAGTGCTTTTACATTACCTTCATGATTGGCATTTTCCGCCACTGCTGGGATTTCGGCTGGATGGGTTGGGTTTATGCCTCCATCGCCGTTCATGGACTTGAGCGTGGAGCTCGTCTATATAATACCCTTATTTCTGGATGGAAAAACGAATGCTACGCTGAGCTGTTTGATGATAACACCTATCGCGTTTCTGTTAGATACTCAAAGCGTTGGAACCTTGCTCCTGGTCAATATTGCTATCTTCGAATTTTGCACAAGAATCTTTTCTGGCAAGCACATCCCTTTTCGGTCTACCAAAGTCCTGACGAAAATGACAAGGATATCAAGTTTGTTATCAAAGCTCAAGGTGGTGCCACCGCTACCATTGCAAATTACCTTGCATCTCAACCAAACAGAGCTGCAAACATGCCATGTATGATTGAAGGCCCTTACGGCCACCGTGCCCCAGTTGAAAAATACGATACTGTTTTCCTGATTGCCGGTGGTATGGGTATCAGTGCCACTTACTCATACGCTCTCCATCTTAAAAAGCTTGCAAAGCGCGGCCAGCGCATTGTGTTTATTTGGATCATTCAGAATACCACTCCTCTCGAATGGTTTGGGGATGAACTTATGTCTCTCATGAATGAACGAAATTTCGAAGTCGAGATTTATGTCACTCGCAAATACGAACAGCGAACATTTTCTGGAGCCGACAGTGATGACGAGATGGAGTCTGATAGCGACTTTACCAACGTGGAGCTCAAGCGGACACTTAAAACACAGGACAGCCAAGTTACGCTTCATAGCAGGCCTTCTCTTCTAAAGATTCTTCCCGCGCAACGCATTCAAGATCAATTTGGTCATCTTTTATTCAACAAACGCCCTAATATCAATGAAGAGTTGACAAAGTCTCTCGCGGAAGGCAATGGAAATATGGCGATTGTCTCTTGCGGCCCTTCGATGCTTGTGGATAATATTCGCAAGTCTATAATTTCCAACCTTGAGGAGACCAGAGGGAGAATTGACTACTTTGAGGAAGCATTTTCATGGTAGTCTTCTAATCCGTTGAATACCCTTATAGCATCATATATATTATTTGTCATAGATCTCGTTTTATTGTTTATTCATTTTGTTGCACCTACGCATTGCTTGGCGCTTTAATCATTTTTCAGTTTAGCTAAATTGGCATAGTAAAAAATCGTATAGACGCGTTACTACATAAAGCAGGGGGGATACAACGAAACAGATGCACTCCAGCTGAAGAAACATTGGGAGCAAAGGATTGAAGGTGAGGTATCTTCGTCATTACTGTAGAACGGCAAACTAAAACCACCCTAATTAAATACTACATCTAGAAAGACTAACAGCTTTTCATTAAGAGGCATTCTCACAAAATATGTCCTAAGCGAAGCTATAAAAGGAATCAGTGGTCAATTGATATCGATTATGAAAAAAAAAAAATTGAGTTTACAGCGAATTGATTTGTTTTCAGTCTTCCATGCAACGTTTATGAATTATATATGAAAATATGTCAAACTACACTATGCCTTACCACGGTAGTCGTGTTGACATGTCGAATGACGCCTGCATGTTATATATCAATGATATAGTCAAACGTCCTGCTAGTTAAAGACAATATAATCTAGTTTCACAAAACGCGTATGTGTTGTGTATGCCTGAACTCATAGGAGAATTTTCTGTCTGAAAAAGAAAAAATGAAAAAGATATTGCACGTGTGATTCGTTCAACGGTGTCATGATTTCCGTTTGGGCGGAATTATAAGCATTGCTGCCTATGTGCTTCAAAAGACCCGCCCGCTTTGTTCAAAATTTGCTGATGAATACCTTCAAACATTATTCATATTATTGTTCTCGTTATATACCAACTCAACCCAATATTGATTATTATTATTGATTCAGATGTTTAGCAGCCAGCTAATATCTCTTAGGGATTGTAGTTCGCTCAGGGTACTGACGTTCTGAATGGTTCAAATTACATATCAATACAATATCAAAGGCAGTTTTCTGTGAATCTATGCATGTAGTACATGTGCACGTATGTTCTCACTTAATATAGTTGCCCCCGATGGAGCACGCTACTTGAAAAAGCATATGTGCACTTTTCGGTCCGTTCATAAGCTAATCTAGCAAAGGTATTGTTGAGGTTTTAAATGCTATCTTCCGTATTCGAACATGCTGCTTCCCGGCCATTGCACGAAGGATAGTCTACTAATCTTTTCGCGCCTGTGTGCTGTTGCACAGGAAGTTTGTTTTTTCGTTAAGTACCCTGCAGAACTTTAAATGCAACCTTTAATGTTTCATAAAGAGGGTGTTCATGTGTTCATAACTCGCGTAAATGCATGTTTACACTTCCAATGAACTACTTTGCACTGCTTGTTTGGACATTATTCTAGTATACTTTCGCACAAAATTATGATTCAAACCGATGACCTTAATGAAGACAAGTTCTGAACCCACCTTATTCCTTAATACAAGAACATGATATAAATGCCGTAATTCCTTATGATTGAAAGTGCGAAGTTCCTTCAAAGATTTGCTAAATAGAGCAAAAAAGAATTTTCCAAGTAATAGAGTTACAATAGGATTAATTTTAAGTAATTAGCGTCATGGCTGTCTAATGTTTCATTGCAAACTCAGGAACCATTTCTCGAATTTTCTACCTCTTGATTGAGCTGAAGTAACATTTTGATATTTGGCCCCTCAATTTACATTAAATTTATTCATTACTACCTTATAGCATACCTTTTGCTACTGCTATTGTTCTGAGCTGACAATATACATTAATTGAGCTGCGCGATCAATACTTTTTTTCGTTTCATTTGTATGGTGCTTTATATACCTTAGCTATATTTCACTTCTTCGGCTTGAAGAGTTTACGCCTTTTCAAAACTACAAAATTCCAAGACTGCCCACTAATAACTAGACAATAGCTCATTTTTTTAGTGCTCAATTGGCCTCTTCCTTAGTTTGCCAGTCTCGAGTGTTCGTTTAGAATTTATTTGTGACACAAAAGTGAAAAATGCGTAGAGTCAGGTTAGGGCTTTTTCTTACGCGTATAATCAACTCCAAATTTGATCTTTTCATACCTCCCACCTAGAGCCGACGATCAAAATACAAAATTCACCATGAGCAGCAATGGACTGAACCAGAAAGATCAAGATAGTCAGCGTGTAAGTTCACTTAATTGTAATAAAACACAAACTTACCCGTTTTCAGACAATATATTTTCTCAAAAGGGACACTGAGATTTTGAAACAGTCGAAAGCTGGAAAAGGTCATTCATATACTCACACTCTTCAACGTGAAACAGCCGTTGATCCAAAACTTGGAATCCCATTTGTGAAGCTCCTTGGAGGAAAAGAATCGGCAGAGTCTGTGTTACATCGCTGGGATGTGTACAACAACGCGTGGACAAAAATCCAAAAGTCGGTGACTGTAAGTCTTATCACTTTGTTTCAAGGTTCAAGGTTAACAATTTTAGGATATTCTTGATACGGCAAATGGTCAGGCTTTGGACAGCATCAAAGATTTTGTGCTTGCACCCTGGGATGAGTATGAAGCGCCCTGTTCTCTGTGTCTCGCTAACCTGATAGCCACCGAGATGCACTAATATCTACTGCAGTGGTGTTGCCAGGATCTAATATCGCAAATCATATCCGTTTGTTTACACAAATGAAGACTGATCTGGATCAATTGGAACACGTCTATCTCGTGTCTATCACCTCAAAGGATTGTGTGAATTTCAAAACGGCTCTAAACCATATTGTAAAAAATATCACGGAGAAAAGAAACAACGGCATTCAGTCAGTATACAATGAAGACGAAGACGATTTGAAATATGACAAACGACTCAGATATGATCTCGATATTGTAGCCGATTGGTGCAGACGACTTGTTAAGAATGACCCTGCGTTAGATGATATGAGTTACTTAAGAATTGTGATCTCCGTTGATGATGCAGATTCATTTGACGTTTCAATTCTCACAAGTCTGATCAAGATGTTACATTCATATATATCCTACATTCCAGTGAAACTGATATTAAGTGTCGCGACGTCAGTTGAAGTGTTTGAAGAAAAACTTCCTCGATCTTCGATCAGACTTCTAAGTGGTCAAAGTATTAACGCTTGTTTGGATGATGGCTTGATTACAATTATAAAAAATACCATATTTCAACGGTCTAGTATAGGAAACATTCTTCTCGGTCCAAAACTTTTCAAATCATTAATCCAGCGCCAAGAACAGAGTTTAGAGAGTATTGATGCATATATTTCATCTCTGAAATATGCATATATGTCTCATTACTATTCTAATCCGTTTGCTTGCATCCACGAGTGTATGGATAAGAGTTTAGACGTGGATAATACCCTCAAAGCACTTAAAAAAGTCCTCACCCCCTCTCATTGCCAGGCTTTGAGATTGCTGGGATCGTTTCGAGATCAAATTGAGTCTTCACTGCCGCAGATGGAGCCTTCACATCTTGAAAGTCTGCTAACGAACGATGATCACCTAATCTATTTAACTGCCACTTCGATACACGAGTTTGCAATGTACAAGAAGCATATGCTATATGGACTGCATCTTATGACAGTTATGCAAGATGCTTTGAGAGAACACTCTAATGGTGACGTCCCAGATTTTTCAATTTTGTCACTATATCCAAGTGTACTAACTGGAGAGATCAAGTCAATGAAAATATTTGAGGATCTTAAGTCTGCAATTTCAAATAGCAGACCAGAAATTTTAGCAAAGATCTTATTTGAGTTAGAGCATTTTGCCGATCCACCAAGGTTTTCAGAGCTTGCTAGTCATGTATTATCTGAGGAAAGCTTAGAAGTTATTGACAAGTTTGTGGATAGATCAGGTCCGGAGTACTTTGCTATTCCAGGGTCAATGGATGAACGAAAATCTGTTATCCAGTACGCAAAACTGCAAAACAAGATCACGGATCTGATTTTCACAGAACTGGCGGAGTCATTTTGTTCTTACCGCCGATTCTTTCTTCATGAGGCATTTATTGTGGACACTGCTACTCTCCAAGAGAACGTCTTCATGCCTACACATAGAGGTGCAATTGAAATGGCCTTGTCTAATCCAAAGCACTACTGGGGTGACGTTCTCACTAATACAATGACAAACAAGCTTGCTACCGATGAGGAGCTAAATCCTAATGACATGTCTTCCATGGGTTCTGATCCTCACCTTTGCATCATGTACACACTCTACCGTGAGTCGAATGTGTTCATTAACATTTACGATTGGTACACGACATTTAGCACAATATTGAAAAAGCCTGAAGAGGAAGACCCTCACTGGGAAAAGAAGGTCTTATCGTGGTTTTTGCAAGGTGTGGCAGAGCTCAAATTCCTTGGAATTATCCGTGATAGTAAGCGAAAATTTGAATGCGTTGAAAAACTCGTTTGGCGAGGGCTCTAATTCTACTTTCAATTTAGAACTGTATCAAGTTTCTTTATGTATTTACGCAATTATGTCATTGATTTATTTTTTCTTAGGGACGATGCTGAAGTCCTGCTTGCCGAGATAGAGAATAGCTATGAAGAAAGCAGACACTAGAGCAGAAATGGCAGCTGCGATTCTCAGGCTGTCAGAGGTTGTCAGCTTGTACGAAATGAAAATTTCGCTTCGGCGATGGTTATCGATAACACTGTTATAATTCAGCTGAATAGAAGGGCGTCCAAAGAAATTCAGATAGCTGTTGATGCTACTGATAGTTTCAGGGCTTGATGGTTCAAGAGCAGCAATATCAATGTCCTGAGCACCCTCTGGCAAAATGATATTGATAGTGACATTGTCGTAAGCAATATCGACAGGACCTTCCAGGAGAGGTACCTTCAGTAAATAGTGGTCAGTTCCAATAGTCTTTACGAAGTGTTTGATATCGGCAGCCCAGCCAATGGTAAAGTTGTAGTTCCACCCTCCAAAGACAGGGTATCTAGGTCTCAATTGCAGTAGAGACTCAGTAGACGACTGTCTAAAATTACTTGTGGACACATTTCCAACCAAGTCTGTGTAGTAAGGTTCACGAGCAAAAGGTGGCAGTTTGATCTCAATGTTTCTAGCTGCAGCGATATTCAAGTTGTACTTGGCAGATCGACGATTATACTCGAGACGTGAAAAGCTATTACCCTTAAGTTTGGTGCCAGCGTTTTGCAGTTGATAAGTTTCCTCAAATGAAACGGTAGCTCCCCAGTGAGAAATCCATACGTCGCGCTGCAACTTGGCACCCTTAATCATGGGTTTGGGGTTTTCATACTTGACTAGAAGCTCTTCAGTTGAGTAAGGCTCGACATCTTCAAAAGGGCCATATACCAGAGCTGCCCCCTCCTTTTTAGGCTCATCCTCAGAAGAGAGATCCTCGACTTGCAGGCCAACAGTGATGACTTTAAGCGTCTGCTCAGTAGAAGGGTATGCGCTGAATGTGTAGCGAGAATCATCAAGAACGAAAGTCTGAGAGTCTTGCTGAGTGCCGAATTCTGGTGAAGGAACAACTCTGTTAAGGTATGCGATCCCAAGTTGAAGGGTAGTTTGGGCACCAGGTTGAAGGGGCTTGGATAGCACGACCTCGTAAAAGCTGGTTCCGGTCACCTCATCCACCTCATCATATAGCTCGACGGTAACTGCAGCCATGCGCTCCTTCTTCTCTCTGCCCTCAATAACACCAACATTGCTAGCAATTGCAGAGTTTACTGCGTAATAGTAGTTTGCGACGGGCTTGTTACCGATATTTTTCACATCCAAATTAACCGTTTCTTTGATGTATGTTCCAGTCAGATCAACTGCTCTGGAGACACGGGTATTTTCAAAGACCTGCTGGGGTTGGAAGGCCCATACACTAGACAGCAATGACGCTGTGGAGATTCCAGCTGCCAATGAAGTAAATTTCATGATTGTGGATTTTGATTCAATGCTGGTCCACGTAGTCGTAAAACAGCTCTATTTAGCAACACGCCGATACTGAATCAAAGAAAGATTATCCAACGCAAATGTCAAAAGGAATTGATTCTCAAATTCCTAAGGGGTTGCCGTCGAGAAGCTGGAATCTGAAATTTCAAAAGTCGTCGAAGTCAATAAGAGCTGATGAATAAATGCCACGCGTAAGTTCACAACATCGTTGTGAAACCTAACCCTGTTTTCTACTCAATGCTCGATTGTTCATAGGAATCCAGCAACAGCGATTCTAGAGCATATCAATAACAACAACGATACTCCACTGGCTAGCCTTAAGAGCCAACTGGATCACCTCATGGGAACAATCCACTATACCTGTTTCAGAGATTGTAGCATAACGCGGCTGTCAAACACTGATGCCGCTTCACCGTAACACTCTGCGCAGACGTCAAACAGAAGCCCTCAAACAAAGAATTCAAAACCTGACGCGGTATGAACCAGAAGTTGTTACCAGTGAAGACGAGAATTCACAAGACCCCGACCAACACAATAGCTTTCGGAAGCTTGGGCTCAGGGCATCTAGCGAGGAGCGGAATAATCTAATGCCTAAAGACGCAGTGCTTCTTGACACGGGTAAGAGCCTCTGACAGGTGTCGCACAAATTCTAACCTGCTAGATCTTGAGATCTTGAGATATATTGTAGGACTTGCAGATCAGGCGTCAACAAAACTAAGACGGCCCGGAGAGGACCTAGATTTTGCTGATCTTTTCCAGGCATTTGAAGCCTTCACTAATGAAAATGATTTAACGAGGAGCCAGTATTCAAACTATTTCACCTGCCTCAATATAATTGTCAATTTATGCAATTTTCCGGAAGAATCGTGGTCTCTGCGTCTGTCCTCATATCTTAGGACTTACTCTGCTAGTGAACTCCGCAAGGCCCACAACATCGCGTTACGCGAAAAGCTCAGGTCATTTGATTCTATTACGCGAGAACGATTTTTATCTCTTTGGTATGAGTCCTATGCGGTATTACAAGACAAAGACAATCGCCTCAGTCGAATTGCAATACAGCAAGACTCGGTAAGGATTGTCAGAAATGCTTTTTATATCTGGCGTAGCAAATTCAGCATGATCCGAAATCGAGAATACAGAGTATTAGACGCACGCGAATTCTTGCTCAAGCGACGAACTTTCGGTGAATTAATCTTCAAATATAAACTGATTCTTGAAAATCGAGCTCTTGCAGATAAACGTTATATTCATGGGAAATTTTCTATTTGGCAAAAGCAAGCTTTCACGATCAGCAGCAACACGGAAAAGGCTCTTGCAATTGAGGAGAAAAAGCTAAAACGCAATTCTTTTGATACTTGGGATAAAGCTAAAGAGGAGCGTTTGATATCTAGGATGTACAATGACAAACTGGTTTACGAATTTTTTGATCTGTGGCGGCAAAAGACCCAGGATATTGTTGCTAGGGATGTAGCTGTTGACACCTCTACCCGAAATACCATATCGTCGGCCGTGTTGTCTCACTGGATAACACGTCTGTCGTTATTTGACGATCTAACAAATAAGGCTATTTCCATGTCAAATATTTTGGCATTACGACATACGTTCATGGCTTGGAAGCGAAGGGCTGTTTATGATTCATTATATGAATACTTGGAACTTAAGAAAAATTCGACAAGTGTGAGACGGGTTTTCCACAATTGGAGACGTGGGGCTCTCATGTTAAGGAAAGCTCGACAATTTCGGGAATTTACATGTTGCTCCGACAAGTTTCGTGCTTGGCGAGTAGCAGTTAGGTTTAGCCGCCTTGTGACTGTGAGAAACGCAGATCTAGCTGCTAAACACCTGAGGAATTGGCGACTCAATCAAAGGTTTCTCGATATCACCCGCATACAAAATACCCGAATCGCTCTGAAAGCGCTCGACTTCTGGAGATTCAAAAAAGACGAAATTAATCTAAGGACCAATTGCAATTACGTCCAGTTCGTCTCGGCTTCCAACAATAACCTTGCTCACAGGTACCTACTAGGATGGAGGGCTGCTACTGAAGAAATTATCCTTGATGAAGAGGAAGCCATCGAGATATACAATGAGAAAATCGCCAAGCATGCATTAAATGCTCTGTTATATGCTGATAACGTGATAATAGAAAACGAAGAGGTGGCTCAAGATTTATATGTTCATAACGTGAAGAAATCGTTCTTTGCGAGATGGAAGAAAGCGCGAGCTAATTTAATTAGAGAACGTCGTGAGATTACCTTGCAAAAATTTATTGATGATAAAGATACAGATCTCCAAATCCTAATGCTGGACAAATGGGTGAATCGTTATCTCGATGTTCAAGATCTCGGCGATAATGCCACATTAATCTACACTCAAAGAAATATGATGTTCAGAACACAATACTGGAACAAGTGGCTTGAGCAAACTCGCGACATCTTGCAAAAGAAGCGAACGGTGGACACTTTTATTCGAAGGTCATTGCTTCAAACCACCATGTCTAGATGGAAAGAAGCTAAAGCTAGGCTGGATAGTCAGCATGCCAAGTGCGAAGTGATATTGAGTAAAAATATCCAACCAATATTAGAGGGTGTTTACAGGACATGGAGAATGAGAATGTTCAAGCTCAAAACCAAAAAAAGGGATGCTGATGATTTTCATCAGCGTATTTCTGGCATACGTTTGAGAAATTACTGGAAGCTGTGGAAACAAAAGAGCAAAGAAGATAGAGGCAATAAATTACAGGGAGAGGTGCCTTCGTCCAGTTTTAAGGCACTCCCCTTGGGGCCTCCTCCACTACACAATCCTGAAACCACTTTTCGTCCAGAATTACCATATCCAGAAACACCTACTCGCCAAAGAATTAGAAACCCCGTTGCAGCCACAACAGGAGGACGCTGGAGAAGGAACAAAGCAATCAATAACTTGGACTTCAATATCTAAGATTGCCCACGACTTGGTTACTCAAATCAGTGAACATTATTTATTACGACTTCATCATGAATCATTCCATTTAAATACAAATAAACAAAACTTTTACCCCTTTATTCTTCGTCCTCGAAGGCGCCGGCAGGAACATTGTAGATCTTGATGGTAGGGCTGTTAGGATCCTTCATCAAAACGTACTTACCATCATCCAAGGCGGTAGCAATGTTAACGACAGACTTGACAATACCCCAACCGTTGCTCATGTTCAAGTTGATCTGGTTGGCAAATTGGTTAGGAATCTGTCCAATAACACCAACAATGACATGCTGAGAGTTGTCCTTGGGGGAAGCACGAGAAACAAAACCAATCTTCATCTGAGAAGCACCAGCCAGGATACTCTGGACGGTCCAGCGAGAAAGTTTGCACAAGTTGTTCTTCATCTCGGCAGTGACAATGGCACCACGCTGGTGGGCAAACTTGTTTCTCCATTCCAAGTTACCGTTAGCACCGTACTCGTTGAGAGCCTTGACTGTAACATAAGTATCTTCTCTGCCAGGGATGACAGCATCAACTTCAGTACGGATAATCATGTTAAGAGGCTCATCCTCTGCAGTGTTAGCAAGGTTGAAGCTCTTGTATCGATATCCACGAGGGAGAAGAGGATCTTGGTCCTCTTCGGGGCTGTAGAAAGGATTGGGGTTTGCGAACTTGGACTTCTTGGGATCAGACTCAAGAATGGCGTTCGAAGCGAAGTTCTGGTTGATGTAAGTAGCTTCGATGGCAAGATTGTGCGAAGAGTTGATGTTTGATTTGTCGGTGGAATCAGCAGGGGGGTCGAACGAATTCTCGTCAACAGTGACGTAGTCAAGAGGACCGCCATCTCTCTTGTCGAAGAAAATTTGGTCGCCAGACTTGTTGATTATGATATCCCAAGGGTTGACAGACTTAGTGGTACACATGAGCATAGCAATGATTGCATCAGTAGCAAACACAGTGGCAGCTTTCTCCTCAGCAAACTTCTGGATGATAGGATCTTCGGAAGTAGTGATGTTGAAAATAGTTCTGTCCAGAGTCTTGAGCTTGAGGTTCACGCTTGGCTTGTCCAAGTTCTTGTTGTAAGGAGAAACGTAGCCATAAGTGCCAACTTCCTGGCCAGGCTTGACGTCGAAAGATAGCTTCTGCAGCTCGTTGTAGCCGTTGGACTGCACCAAAGTCCAGTCGCTGCCAACCTCGACAGAGGCATCGCGGATCTTTTGGGGCTTGTCGTCCTTCCAGCCAAATCTTCTGCGAGGGCCAGGGGCGTTGCGGCCCTGGGCTCTGGGATCGGCACGGCCAGGAGGAAACTTTTGGTTAGGAGCTCTGGTGTTCTGAGTGCGAACATTAGCGCCACCACGGCCGCCTCTAGTCTTGAGAACAGTAGTCTGTCGAGGCTTGGAGCTGTCGACAACCTCAAATGATGCGTTGTCTCCATCCTCGTCGTTGTTGAAGAATGAAGCGGCAGCAGAGGCACCATAGGCATGGTAAGGATCACGGTAGCCACGGTGTTGCTGTCTCTTGTTATCCTTGAGATCCTTGGCAGCATCAGACCAATCGGCGACCTTACCAAGTTTGTCGTTCTTAGAGAAAGGAGCGAAGGGAACATCGTTGAATCTCAAAGACTCGGGCACAGTTGCAGGAGGACCCCAGGGGTCGGTAGCGCCGGAGAAAGTAGGAAGTTTGAAAACTTTGTTGAATGACATTTCTAAAGAATTACAATCGAACGCTAGTGCTGTCAAGTGCTGTTGTTCGGATCCTAATGGTCTTGGTGGAAGATTTTGAGAATTTTTTTTGGTGTGAAAATTCGTTGATTCAGTTTGCGGTGTAATAAGGTCCTGCGGATATCATGGTCCACTAATTGTGTCCCAGAGTCACCAACGAACCTCAATATCCTGAGGATATCCCTTGGCTGCTAGCTAAAGGGCCAAAGGCGAAGATGGGCTTGTTTATGTGTATTACGAAGAATGATACTAACCTCGATTTAACTGGGGAACTTCTATGTATGTGGCGATGACATGGAAATCAGTAAGATACAGGTGTAACAGCATTAGCGTTGTTTCAAACTGTGAGTGCCATATAGATGCTTATTGGACCCTTCAGTGCCTGTAAGGCACCTGAAGAAGCCTCCGTTTGGGGTGAAAACGCTGATGGTTCTAGGTGTATGGTCACTTTGACCAAGAGCAAAAATATCTATCTCGCGTTCAGCTCTAACTATGTAGTCCGAGAGCGAGCACCCCAACGCGGAATGGCTTGTATTTCTAAACAGATTATTTATAAATCTATTCTTATTCATTATGTAAATTTTCAATATTGTGCGCCAGCAGTTTTGGCGAACTGTTTTATGGTATTTCCAGCTCAATCTCTCTTTGGCAATGATTTCGCGTTTTGTTTGCAAATTGAAATTTACGTGTTCCGCCTGTTGGGATGCTGAATCTTTTTTTTTTCCTGACGGCCAGTTTCTTAAATGAAGCATCTTGAAAAATGCCGACAGCGAAGGATATCATTACTCAAGAGATTCAGAAGGAGCTTCCAAAGGGGGAGTTGCCTTTCACAGTTTTTTACTGGAAGTCTAAGGGCGTTCGATGTCGGCCTCTTGTCTACCGCGGCAAATACAAGATGTCGAAAGACAACAAAAGGGACCCTTCTAGTACCGACAAAGTCACGACGCATTTCGTTGTTTTATCGTTCGAGGGTGTCATCATCTATGCCATTGAGATCATGGTCTATGACATGCCTCGGGGACAACAAACGATTTTTGTTTCAAAAGCTGATACGACTGGCCACTACTCGATGAACAGCAACTCGGAAGGAATTACGCGGCCACGTCTGTCATATGCAAAAGTGACTTCCGCGATTTTTCGAGGTCTTCTAAGGTGTTATATCGATCCTCTTCGGCCTGTGCGCATATGTCTGTTTGCAAGATCGGAGAAGCAATACCTATTCCCCTCGTCGAGTGAGTGCTCAAGCAAACATATTCTTTCCGGATCTCAGCTATTGCGGTGGTGGATAAAGGTAATAGGTGAAACACTGAAACTGCCCGATCTTGTTCAAGAGATTGGTAGAGCTAGACTGCAGATTCCAGGCAGCAATCCGTCTAGAATTTCCACATACTTTCCACGCAATTCTTCAGGCGGACTTACTATAAACTGGGAACCTGGAGACGTGTTTTGGCCGGATGACAACCCAATACTCCCTGCAGTCAATTGTATTCCGAGGTTTAAAGACGATCCTTTGACTCGCTTTTTGGACTTTCTTGTGATGGATAACGCAACGAAGATCGATCGAGACCGATTTTGGACTGCACTAGAAGCTCAGCAGGAGTTCAGACTTAGCGTCGAAGTTGGCATTATTGGGGTTGAGTTCAAATTGAATCCTTCTAGCTCAATCTACAGTCCGACCTCTAACGACAACAGTATTCCTGCATTAAGCACTAGAAATTTCAACAATCTTCGCGAGTTTGTCTCAACCTTGGATTATTCCATAGTGGAAATGAATCAGGAAGCAGTGAAGACCCTTGTTCGGCGAAATCCAAGCCTTGAGATTTTTGGAACAAATGAAGGGCAAGTCAAGGAGGTACGTAATACTCCAACGGTAAATGTCCTCAACAATTGCATTGTTAGAAAAAAGAAGCGCAAGACAGACGATGGAGCGACTAGTACTCCTCTGATGGACAGCTCTCAAACTAATTCTCATGTTTCATCAGAACCTGTTGTGAACACCCTAGCGACGAATTTGGTCCGCCGCAAGCCCAAGTCAGAGCCTAAAGCATCTGTTAATAACCCTTAGACAGTGCATATTACAAACGCCTAGGGTTTAAACAAATTCAAACGGAAAAATATTGTACAGCTTGAAGCTGAAGGTTTCATATACAATATGCATTTCTGTTCTACTTTCTTTCAATATGATCAATAAGTAGGTTTTGTGAATGCCACATTCTTTGTTTAAGTGTTGAGTATTTGGAAAGATATCATTATAACTAAAATGTATTATATTTCATCTAGCAGATTGGGGGTGCTAATTTCTGTTTTGGCATTTGCGGCTATGAGTTGATTCTCAACGAACTGGCAGACACCTCTCGATCCATCTTTACTAGAAATATTCATCTCCGCCTTTTTCTGGAGAAACAAGCCAAGCTGAAGTTCTCTCCTAACACAATCAAACTGTGGTTGACCTGCCCAGGGGTCAGATAGGAGGGTCATGGATAACTTCGCATCTTTGCTAGTTAAACTCGTCCATCCTTGTGTATAATCGGTAAGCGAAACACCAAGGAATAACATTCTTGGAACGGCGAGTAAGTGATTACAGTAGGCATTCTTTCGGCTCCCGAACTTGTATGTCATGAAAATGAGTATGCCATATGGATCTGAGTCAACAAGACCATAAACCGGCGCGTCTGGGAGACAAATGGAAAGATTAAAAAGGAACTTTTGAGTGGCCAAGTCAGGAAATCCTTTTCCCTAAAATGTCAGTTACGTTGGGGATTCCAAAATAAAACTTGACTACCGTGATGATAATGACACTTTTGAGACTCTGGCAAAGTTGGCGAAATACTGCTTCTTTCTCGACAACTAGAATAGCAGTGACAGCCTCTTTAGGGCGGATAGCATCAATATCGCAGTCGACTGGGATTAACGATTCCTTCATGGTTAGATTTAGAGTATAAAAAAGCGGATGCTCACTAACGCCATTCGTGCTGTCAATTTCAATAATCTTTCCGGCTTTCGTGCAGATTGTTAGATCTCCAAATACGCACCCTTTAGGCGAAGCCACGATGTTTAAATCAAAGCGCTCTACTCCAAATGAATACGCAATATGGGTTACCATCTGGTCCACAACAGCCTGTGTCCCGAAAAGCTCAACATCTCTGTAGTAAAGGTCACGTTTGGTTGTCACAAGGCCCTCCTTTAGGAGCCCATAAATGGTTGAAAGCAGATGCATATATATGGCTTTGAGGTTAGCAATTCATCGCTGTAGGGTTTGTAGTTATACCGAATCGCTTGTTTTCACTGTCGCTTTTGCTTGGAAATGTTATTACGCGGATTCGACGATCATTCTTCTTTTCAACCAGAACTCCGCGCTTTGGATCAAACCTTGATATATTAGCTCAAGCCATTACTGTGAAAGATTATACATTGTATCTGTTGATGCGTAATATATAATTGGAAGCGTTAATGGATTTTGCGAGTAGAGACTGCTCTCAACATCTGCCAAAATGGAGTTGATCTTGTCTTGAACGTTTTTCGTTTCGGGCTATAGGCATGAGAATTAGGTCCCGCAATGGAGGGGATGTAGCACGAAATACTTTGATGGGCGTATCAAATATTACAGTCATTACGGCTATCCGGAGTATCGACACAAACGCAGCTGAGAATTGCTGTTGATGGTAGGAAATAGCAAGAAAGACGTTGATGTTTTGGTTCCGCGCGCTTTTCTTCCCTCGAAACCTCACCACTGGACACATGTGATGATTCCCAGGTTTTCAGCCGCGCGCCAATATTATTGGCCGAGATCAGCACGGCGAGAATCTCATGGACCACAGACAAAAAAAAAAAAAACTAACATGATTTTTCATGATTCTAACTTTTCCCCTATTCTGCATTACTCCTCTACAACACCCACGATCATCCCATGCTTTCCAGAATCGCAATTCCCCGAACTCTGGCTCGATCCACACTTGTTCGCACGCAAGCAAGAGCCTTTTGTGTATCTGGCGCGCGCCAGCTCAAGGTCAACGGGTTCGATAGCAACCAGGTCACGCTTACCGAGGTTCGGCCGGAAGCACCTGCCGAGGAGGTGTCGTTCAGAGGCGTGTTCTTGCGGGACGCATGCACCAACACCAGCTCTGTCGACGTTCACACCAGCCAAAAAACGTTCTCAACGGCCCAGCTGCCCGAGGATTTGAGGATTCAGAACGCAGAGGTCGCTGCGCTGGATGGGAAAGAAGCACTCATAGTAAGGTGGTCGGATGGGAATGTGAGCGAATTCAAGCAGGCATTCCTCGAGCGCAATGCGACGCTGAAGGGTCGTCGCGACTTTAGGTACTTTGACCGACCGTACAAGTTATGGGACTCTTTAGACAAGCCACTGACGGCGGATTTGGTGCTGAAGGTTGACTACAATGACTATATCACGAACCCCGACACTGTTAACAAAGTGACCCAAGCATTGCATGACTTTGGTATCGCGTATGTGGAAAATATGCCCGAACAGACGGGGATCATAGACAAGACTGGCAAGGGCGACTTTGATCTGAAGCCCTCTACAACGGACCCGGTGCTTGTCGAGGAGGTCGCCAAGCGCATTGGTTATGTCAAGGAAACGTTCTACGGAAGATCCTGGAACGTGATCTCGGTACCACAGGCCAAAAACGTCGCATACACCTCAGTGTACTTGCCCCTACACATGGATCTACTCTACTACGAATCGCCGCCGGGCGTTCAGCTCCTCCACGTCATCTACAACTCGACCAAGGGCGGGGAGTCCATCTTCGCGGACTCATATGCTGCCGTGACGCACATTCTGCGCACTGACCCTGAGGCCTACGACGCGCTCACAAAGGTTCCCATCACGTACCACTATGACAACGACGGCCACCACTACTACTACTCGCGCCCGCTCGTCGTCGAAGACCCCTACGGCGGCGTCAACCCCGACACCGGCCGGCCTTACATCCACGTCGTCAACTACTCGCCGCCGTTCCAGGGCCCGCTGGACGCGCTGGCGCCTGGGTCCGGGTACACGAACCAGCAGGTGGACGCGTTCCTGCGCGGCCTGCGCCAGTTCGAGGCGTACATTGAGGACAAGCACAACCAGATTGAGTTCAAGATGAAGGAGAACTGCTGCGTCATATTCATGAACCGACGGGCCCTGCATGCGCGCAACGAGTTCGAGGCCGCCACGGGCCGCAGGTGGTTCCGCGGCACTTACTTGGATTTGGATTCGTATCAGTCCAAGTTGAGGGTTGCCAACAAGAGAACGCGCCATACGGACTAGACAATACATGTATATAGAGGCTAACCCCGGCCTAAACACACTTGGCTGAAGGAAGAACTTGCTCGGTGTATATACGTAAAATTTTGGTTTCATTTGAGTAGAGGGAAAATAGATAAATAATACAAAAACAAAAATCCATGGGGTTTTTTTCTTCTTCTTTCTTTCTTCCTCCTGAGTGAGGTCCAGTTCCTTTTCTTTTCATCCTTTTCCAGAGTTTCCTTTTTTTCATAATTTCCTTTTTTTGTTCTTATTTTCAAGGCTTTTTTTTTTTTTTGTTAAACAATATCACCAATGATTTTAGCTGCCTCACGGTAAGTATTGAGCATGTTGACACACTTTTTGCGCTCCTCCGCCAGGTTTTCGTCCTCGTGCAGGAGCTCATCAAACATGCTCTCCTTGTAGAGCTTGCTGACGAGCCTGTTCTGCGTTCCGTCCTTTGAGAAGTTGACGAGGAGGTGCATGACGGCCTTCGGGACCTGGTCCTGGATGGACTCGCGGACAATGTGGAAGTAGGAGATGATGAGCCGGCGAATGAGCTCGCACTCTAGGAGCTCTTGCTCACTGAGCGGAGGCTGGTCGCCGTTGAGGGCGTTCTCGAGGTCGGCGCCGTAGGTGTCGAATGTCGAGTTGAGGAAGGAGTTGTTTGCAAGGCCGGCCTGGGCCGTTGCATGGAGCTTTGCGCCGTTGTGGGCGGCCGTAGCATGTGCACTGCCGTTTTCGACGGATTGGGTCTGTTGTTCTTTGCCAAAGAAAAAGTTTAGAAACGAGTCTTTGCCATTTCCATTACTGCTAAAGCTTGCTGATGAGTGATGGCCTGTAGCAGTAGACGCCGCAATGGAACCATTCGCATCGGAGTGCACCGAGGACATGGAGGTTTTGTGCATAGCTTTCATCTTTTTCTTATCTGCGGTGCCGTTGGCCATTGGGTTCTCGACGGTGACGTCCGGGCTCGCGTTGCGAAGGTCTTCGAGGGCCTTGAATTCGCGGAGTCGTTTTTCGTTTGCTTTGCGTTCATCCAGGATAATGGACATGGCGGCAGCAGTACCCAGGAAGTTGGGGTGATTGGTGTTGATGTACGCGCGCTGGATTGCGATCAGGCTGCTGACATATGACGAGGTTGGGCCGAGGCGTTCGCGAAGCAGGTCGCTGACTGTTTCAATCAGCTTGGCCTGGAGGCGCGGGTATCGGGCGAGCTCGGTTGAGCCACAGTTGTGGCATATTTTCATGAGCTCCTCGTACACGAGCTCGACACAGCGTTGAGATGGTGGTTCTAGCATTTTGATTTGTGGCTTGACAAGTAGGTCAAAGGCGAGTTCTGGCACAAACAATGATGGCCGAGGCCCCGTTGAATTGCGGATGGCAGTGCGGATATCTTGAATCGATAGATTGGCGACGGGGTCTAGCGACGACAGGGAGCTTCCAAAAACATCGTTATATATGTAGTAAATTCTGGCGCCGCCACAGAGTTCTTTAGTAGTGATGTCAGTTGCAGTACCATCAATGGAGGAAACGAAGGAGCTTGCAAACTTGGTCATGAGATCCAAGACCAATGCTGCTCTGTTTCCTGGGTCTGCAAAAGTGGCGTCGCCGTACGATGCCAACTCCTGCTCGGTCTGGCCCATTAACGTGTTTAGCCTTGCCTTGATGTCAGGCAGTCTTTCTCTAATGTGAAGCATCAATGTATGGTTGAGAGACTTGGCAAGATAGGCGGTTCCGCACTTGTGGGAAATGTTCTTGTACGCAGGATGGCTTGAGAAAAATTCACGTTCGGCGACCAAGGCATCTGAGAGTGGCTTGTTAGCATGAATGTCCTGCTGTGACCGGTTGACGACGCCGATAAATCCGAGCTTGAGGGGGTAGATGTTGCCCGACAGAATGTCGAGGGCATTGGTGCCGTGGTCCATTAAATCCAGCTTGCTCAACACGCCAATTGTTCTCTTGCCTTGAGGGTCGACTTTGCGAGCCAACTTGAGAGATTCCGAGTTGACCAGATCAACGTTGGCAGGGGATACAGCTAGGATGATGGAGTTTGGTTTTGCAATGTACTCCAAAATCATGTTTCTAGTCTGTCTCTCGATGTCAGTGGGCTGATCGCCGATGGGGATTTTCATAAGACCAGGCAAGTCCACAAGTGTGAGGTTGAGCACATGGGGCGAGAATATCTTGAGATTGATTGGAATTCGATTTACGCCCTTGTTGTTACCAGCGACACGCGAGGTCTCTGATTCAATCTCACGGCGAATCTGGCTAAAGTCATAGAACCTCTGACCGGGGATATGTAGAAACTCGCCCCACTCTTCGTGCTGCGTGGGTGCGGATGTGCGAGTGTGAGGCTGGAGATCTGGATGGCCAGTGGGTCCATAATCGCCGCTTGAGCCTCCGCCTAGCTCAAAGGAAGAGGAAGCTGTATCCTGGGAAGGGGCGGGTGGAGAGCCATTAGATGGAATGTTGATTAGCTGTAGGATTAATGGTCGTCTAGTGACAATTCCAGTGCCTCGAGGCAGAAAATCTCTACCCACTATATCATGTTAGATGCTTGTTGCGAGGGACTGTAAAACAACATACCAATGTTTTCGAGGACGGATGATTTACCACAGGACTGGGAGCCCACGACGACAACCTGGGGGAGGTCAAGGGTATCCTGTCCGATGGTGTTGAAGACAAGGTCTTGGAGCTTGTTCACCAAGGGAATAAGGTCAGATAAGGACGATGTAGCCATTGTTGACAAAAGTACCTTTGGTGGATTGGGTGGGAATGATGGATGGCAACAGCAACAGGAAGTGGCGTCTAGGGTTGCTTGCCGTTATATATTGGAAAAAAAATAGATGTAAGAAACAAAAAAGTGTCGATCGAATAAACAAGAAGCTACCGGAGGGAAATCTGAGTCCAGTTTTTCTTTTCTATAAGCAAGGTTGACGTTCAGCGTGGAAATGAAATTTGGAGCATGAAATATGTAAGGAAGGGCCCAGCTGGAGACACAGATCGCGGGGAATTAACGCGAGGAAAAGTTAAGTTGCTGGCGTGTGTGGCAGTGGCACGTGAAAAGGACGAACAACGATGGCAGCAATGGCAGTAATTAGTGACAGTAGGAGGAGGTGAGAGGAAAGACGTCTACGAGCGATGGAATTTATGGAGGTGAAAAGGAATCCGGCATAGGCACCGGGCACCGAGGGCCGAGACGGTGAACCCGCGCGTTCCCATTGACGGCCAGGGTTGTGCGTGTGTGTGTCTCGGACGGAAATCTACGCTGGGGGATAACAAAAGTTACGCGCAGAGCCCACAGGCGCGCAAAGGCTGAGGCGTGTTTACCACACGGGCGCTGTTGTTTATTTTTGCTACTCTGGGCACGCGAGCCAATCACAGGCCGCGAGAATATTGCCACAGCAACTCAGAAACCTTAATGGGCGACACTTTTGGCCAAGATTTGCGCGCGCGCAGGCAAGAAAAAGCGAAAAGTGCGAAAAACGCCTGGTGTGCGACTCAGCGAAAGAGATGAACATTTTGCACTTGGTGTGAGGATCATATGGAAGGCACCCGTCAGGGTCTCCGTTCAGGCCTGATGGATCCAATATCGCACAAAAGTTGTATACGCACACGGAGTGGCAAAAAAAAGCTCAGGTATGCCAATGACCATCCAGCTCAGAACAAGCAGCCATAGGGGTCGCCCGGCTAAGCTAAACTGAGCTGGTCCACTCGTTCCTGTGATCAAGACTCGGCTCCTAGGCCGAGTTTCGCAGCTGGCTCTGAGTTGAATACTAGTAGACATCGGAGATCAAGTTCGATGGAGATTTCACTTTACGTAGCTGGGAGTTCAACCTTCAGTGTTGGTTTGATCATACCTATTGGCATAGCTCAGATCTGAGCTTTCTTCTCACCAGGATGGCGAATAATGGTAGCACATGAATGTAGAATGCAATATGGAAACATTGAACCCGGTAGTAGTACTAATCCTTGGGCTAGATTTGTCCAGACAGTGCATATTCAAAGGCTGCGAGTCGGCAGGGAAAGCAAAGAGTGTACTAGGCCAAAGGGTCATAAGAGTACAAAGAGTGTTAGATCTGCAGTAGGCAGTAGAAGCAAAATAGAACATGCAGGATAGAAGTATAACGGTCTTTTGCTTTATTTTTGGGTTTACTTTATTAATTACCGTTAGTGTTTGAAGTACTAGTATGTCCGTTACTCGAAAAGAAGCAGCTACCGCTGATTTACCATCGATGATCCTTTTCGTGGAATGCTGTACAAGTTTCACGAGCGTACCTAACTACAGGGCATGTCTACACAATATCAGAAAATTACACACTACGAAAACAGTTTCATGAATGAAAATAGATTAATATAATATAGTAATACAGATCAACAAAATACAAAATCATAAATACAGGAATATCAGGCCTGTGTACTAAATTTTTGGCGTAAATAAATAGAGAGTTGGGCACTCAGACACCAAGAGGCTACCCAACGCGAGAAAGTTATATTTGGCAAGCCCAAATTAGGCTTTGCAAATTTTTAGGAATCTCTTCCCAACGGCCGGCGCGCGGCGGAGCTTACTACTGGAGCTCTCAGTGGGTATAGTTACAAATCAACATTACACCACTGCTCGTTTCAGTTTAGTCCAAACACTCTTGTGCTGACCCGGCTCGACCTCCTTCTTGACTTTGGCTGGCCGTTTGTTGGACCTATAGACGTATTGCGGTTCCTTTGGAATCACCGCCACGCGCGGTTTGGGCGGCGGCACAGGCGGTAGGGATGCTGACGGTGACGGGGAGTGGATGGAGGAGCCGGGAGTAGAGGCCGGCGAAGGGTAGGCGGATTGGAGGCTGTGGGCGAGGTATATGCTCTGGACCTCTTTGCGGGCTTCGGAGGTGGGCATTTGGAGGATGCGGTCGAGGGAGTCGTGCGTTTCATAGCTTGCGACTGTCTGACGGAGGTGTTGTATTGATGATCGTGACATTGCGTGTGTGTGTATAGTTAATATGCAAAACTTTCAATATTGTGAGAATTGGCAAAGACAAAAAGTTAAGAGAGAAGGACAATAAACCAGAGCCGAGGAAACTGAATGGCTATTTAAGTGGTTAAAAGTTCGCCCCTTTGAGAACATTTTTAAGCAAGAAAAAAAATGATTCATGAGCTCGTCATGGCGAATGTTGAATGTTGTAAGTTTCCAGACTCGTCAAGATCGCTAAGTGCAGGGCATGCCGAGTTCTGCTTGAATTCTCAACGCTGTTCAACGCTCCAGGCGCACGTTTTCTCTAGTCACCGGCTGGACTGCCCACAAGCGTTTTTCGATGCCTCGCCGTTCCTGGCCACTCGTAGTTTCCCGGGCCAAAACTCGAGCTGAAAACATGAGTGATCGCACTGGTTTTTCCAGCGAGTTCTCGAACTGGCAAAAAATAGAAAAAACGTGTTCAAAGCCATGCCAAAAAGGGCTGGTCATCTCGGCAAGTTGCCTATTCAGGACGCTTCCCGGGAAAACCCTTCACGCGTTGGGACTTCGCCTTCAAAGCTTCGCGGGCGTCTTTCGGCGGTGGCCGTGCAATTTAAATTCAAACTGCAGGCAACGGAGGTAACGCGCGAGTTGCCTGACTGCGCGTACGAGGCTAGCTTAATATGAGCGCATGGAGATGCCCGATGGGGGGATTGTGTGTGAACACTCACAACGTTGCAAATGTTGCAATTTTTGGAACTCTGGGACCGTTTGTTATGTAAGCAACTTGCCGGAATGCCGAAGCGACACCGAAGATATATCAAAACTGCGCACTGAAAGTGCATCAATACGGAAACACACACAAGACGCAACAAACGACGGGAATTCGGTTCCAGACACGCTAAATGCAACAAAAGCCATTTACTGATTATTCAGCAAATGAATCACATGATACTACACACGTGACACACTCAGTCACATGCCGCTGTGCTACCGTCTTTTGGCCCCACGAATTCTGTCGCCCGCGCGCGCCGCAAGAAATTTGGCAAAAAAAAAAAAAAAAAAAAAAAAAAAAAAAAAAAAAAAAAAAAAAAAATGAAAACTCAATTGGAAAATTACCGAAATAGTCCATGCGCTGATTAGTACTTGGGAGTCCCCACATAGCAGTGCTAATAGTCAACTGGTGCTCATGGTAGTAGTATGATCATATCATGATATCTTCGCGTGCGAAACGTATGCGCTCATCTTTGTGTGCAGCGCTACAGCGAAATGACTCCAGACATATGCGCATCCACCCAAGAGCTCAGGCTACTTCGTACGGATGTCGACTGTGGGCTGTGCAAGGGTGGCCTTCCCATATGCCTCTGCCAGCTGCCTTTGACAGGTGCCCCTGCCAGATGCCCTTCGCCAGCGCGGCCCGTCAATGCTCGCCAGATACCCCCACTCGAACACTCACTCCGCGGAGCTCAAGGCCCAAAGCGCTGAGATGCTGGCCCTTCTTTGGCCGTGCACTTGCGCGCGTATCGGAAGCGTGGATGGCCCTTCCGAGGCTGTTGATCTCAGGTGCTCTATCAACCACAGCCGGATACCCCAGGCAGTACGAGCGTTTGTACCATGTCCTTTTATCTCCATCGAATGAGCAAATCTTGAACTCACCATGTGAGGCGAGCGTGGGGGAAATTAAGATATATATCTTGGGCTTTCTCCTCCTCTTGGCCATTTTGATTTCCTACTCTACACAAGACCAAAAAAAAACCAAAAACCACCAAAAACAACAATACATTGAATGCTCAGAACAACTACAAGACTCTTCACACCGGTTCTCCCCCGGTTCGCGACCCAGCGACTCTTCTCGTCGTGTCGCCAGCCCGCCTTTCGACTCTCCACCGCCGCCTACCACGCCCACTCCATCCCCAACCTCCCCAAGACGCAAAAGGCCGTTGTGTTTGAAAAGCATGGCGGCCCCCTTTTGTACAAGACAGACTTCCCTGTGCCTACGCCAGCCTCCGACGAAATCCTCGTCAACGTCAAGTACTCCGGCGTCTGCCATACTGACCTCCACGCGTGGAAGGGCGACTGGCCGCTGGCCACCAAGCTGCCCCTCGTCGGCGGCCACGAAGGCGCCGGCATCGTCGTAGCCAAGGGCGAAAACGTCGCCAACTTCGAGCTGGGCGAGTTCGCCGGCATCAAGTGGCTCAACGGCTCCTGCCTGGGCTGCGAGTTCTGCCTCAAGGGCGCCGAGTCCGACTGCGCCGACGCAATTCTGTCCGGCTACACGGTCAACGGCACCTTCCAGGAGTACGCCACGGCTAAAGCAGTCCACGCGGCCAAAATCCCCAAGGAAACTAATCTCGCCGAGATCGCACCCATCCTGTGTGCAGGCATCACCGTTTTCAAGGCCCTCAAGGTGTCGGGTGCCAACCCCGGCGAATGGGTCGCCATCACGGGCGCCGGCGGCGGCCTGGGCTCGCTCGCCATCCAGTACGCCAGAGCCATGGGCTTCCGCGTCGTGGGTATCGACACCGGCGCCGCCAAGGCCCAGCTGTGCAAGGAGCTCGGCGCTGAGGCCTTTATTGACTTTGCAACCACGCCCGACCTCAAGAGCGAGATTGCCGAGGCCACCAAGGGCGGCCCCCACGCCGTGATCCACGTCGCCGTCAGCGAACAGGCCATTGGCGTGTCTACAGAGTACATCCGCCCCTGCGGCACGATTGTGCTGGTCGGCATGCCTGCTGGCGCCGAGGTGCGCTCGAACGTGTTCAACCACGTCGTCAAGTCCATCAGCATCAAGGGCTCCTACGTCGGCAACCGCGAGGACACGGCCGAGGCGCTGGACTTCTTTGCGCGCGGCCTCGTCCACTCCCCAATCACGATTGTGGGACTCTCCGAGCTCGAGACTGTCTACGACATGATGCTGAGCAACAAGATTATCGGCCGCTACGTCCTGGACACCAGCAAGTGAATTTTCTGAACTGCTTTGACGTTTTTCTAAGCAACAACTTGTATAGACTTCCATGTACTGCAAACTGAGTACTACTAGTAACTCCTAATAATTTGTATTTTGAACTAAAAAAAAAAAAAAGAAAAATCTGTATCAAAACTCTATAGCTATGCCATCTATTGAAACTCAAGTGCTTGCCGTCTACGTCAAAAGCCGCCGGTCCCCGTGTCTGAAAAGGGGGGCCTCAGACAGCTGTCTCTAGCACCGCATGCATGTAGCCACCAATCACGGTTTGTCCATTAATTGGCACCGTTGCAAATGTTCTAGAGCTTCTTAGGCTGCAGTAAGTACGCGTAGTTCATTCAACAAAGCAGCCATATCCATGGCAAACACAGCAACGCCTTTTTACGTGCTGCACAAAATGTGAGGTCATGGCAGGTCGACAGATCTTGAAAGGCCATCATGATCAGTCATTGATCTCTTCAAAAAAACAAAACAAAACAAAAAACACATAGAGTAGATCAGGCAATTGTGTTGTTATTGCAAAAAGGATTGATTAATTAATAGTACCGAAGGTTGAACCATTGAGATTTGCAAAGTCCAAGATTCAGTCAGATCGGTGGATTGGAGCTAGCTTGACGTTTTGCAGAGTGCTTTGCGTTTCAAAGTTTGAAGAAATAAGCGTTTCTTGTTCACACGGCTGTCCTGTACCACACGACTATTGCTGAACGTCGCTAGTGCTTCAAATAATTGATTCCATACCAATGCTACGTGTGCGATTATGGAGAATTTTTAGTATATTCTATGGGCATCAAGGGCTTGAGCTCTGGGCTCTAGTCTAGTGATCTCATTCCTACACTCAGTACTGTGCAAGGACTGAAAAAGTAAAAAAGGAATAAAGTATTAGGTGGCGCTACGCACGGCTAAGTCGTTTTCATGGATCCAACTCAATCTTCAATTCACTCAGATCAGTCACTGGCCGGTGTTCACCGTACTTTTTTCAAATACCATGTAGTATGACATGTTTAAATTTCTCTCGGCGATTGTGACTGCGACGAATGTACAACTCTTCTCTTTTTTTTTTTTTTAATTAATTTGGAATTCTTAATTCAACATCGAATAACGCGTCAGTGCCAGTGTACAGTACAAGCTTTGAGCGCGAGACCTGAAACCATGGCAAAGAAACATACTATGGTATCCTTCTTTTTTCAAACTTTGAACTTCAGGTTCTAGACTCAGGCCAAAGACTCATGTTGAAAATCAAAGTTCTAACCAAAGTGTAAGTTCTCAACAATCGTAGCACCGGCTAGTAGTACTATGTACGTTTGGAATCTTGATATCTACTCAGTGCTCTTTACGAGTCAATATCATAGATAGTTGGAATTCAGAAACCTCGAATCTAAGTACATATAGGATGATGACGCATTCACCGTTCATGAACGTCGTTTTAAACATTGAAAGCAACTATTTATTTGCACAATTGAGCATACCTAAGTCCAAGAACCCTGAGTCTCCTATACACGGCTTACATGGTCGTACCATAATTTATTTTGAAAAAACCTCTGTACGTAAATATGGTGCAATATAGAGAGGTCTTGAAGTGTCATGAGTAATGAAGAAAGGAAACCCCTTGCTCAAAGTTTTATTTCATTTGTTTTTTACTAGTACCATTGAACGGCAGCTTTCAAATCTTCAATGTCGCCTCTTCTTGCAAGACTATCAGACCTGATCCGTAGGCCAAGTCTTGAAACAAACTTTTCTTGCATGGACATCCTTATCTAAAAAATACCAGGTTAGGGTATATGATAAGGGCTTCCAGAATTTTCTGCCAAAACCAACATCTCGCAAGAACCTTCAACACGCTCAACTCTAGAAAAATCTACACACTGTCTATTTTGAAAAAGTATTGAATATGATGACATTTCAAGCTCTATTCAGGATTTCGAGAATTATCTCGCACTTTCAAGAGCAAAAACTGCGAGTGTTCCACGAGATGCTACAAGATGCCACAAGATTCTAGCAAAATCTAGGTTGTTCTAGCCATGCCAACCTCTGTCTATATATACCGGCCCACGATCCTCTACGAATCAATTCAATATCTTCTTCATCAATTCTTATAACATTCATCAAACAATCATCCTAATACACTAATATTACACAAAATGTCAAAAGCAGTTGGAATCGATTTGGGAACCACATACTCTTGTGTGGCCCATTTTACAAACGACAGGGTCGAAATCATTGCAAACGACCAAGGAAATCGAACCACCCCATCATTCGTTGCCTTCACAGACACTGAGCGTCTCATTGGAGACGCGGCAAAGAATCAGGCCGCCATGAACCCTGCAAACACAGTCTTTGACGCTAAACGGCTCATTGGACGCAAGTTCTCTGACCCAGAGGTTCAAAGTGACTGCAAGCACTTCCCATTCAAGGTGGTCGACAAGGGCGGCAAGCCGGTTATACAAGTGGAAGCCAAGGGCGAAAACAAGGTCTTCACACCCGAGGAAATCTCGTCCATGATTCTCACCAAGATGAAGGAAACCGCCGAGGGATACTTGGGTGGCAAGGTAGCCAATGCCGTCATCACAGTGCCCGCATACTTTAACGACTCGCAGCGCCAAGCTACAAAAGACGCCGGTATGATTGCGGGCCTCAACGTCCTCAGAATCATCAACGAGCCCACTGCGGCCGCCATTGCATACGGACTGGACAAGAAGAACAAGGGTGAACAGAACATTCTCATCTTTGATCTTGGCGGCGGCACCTTCGATGTCTCGCTACTTACTATCGAAGACGGCGTTTTTGAAGTCAAGGCCACGGCCGGTGATACTCACCTGGGCGGAGAAGACTTTGACAACCGTCTAGTCAACCACTTTGTGGCTGAATTCAAGAGAAAGCACAAGAAGGATATCTCTACCAACCAGCGTGCCTTAAGACGTCTTAGAACTGCATGTGAGCGTGCTAAGCGAACTCTCTCATCTTCTGCCCAGACTTCGCTTGAGATTGACTCGCTGTTTGAAGGCATTGACTTCTATACAAGCATCACCCGAGCTCGATTCGAAGAGCTGTGCCAGGATCTCTTCAGGTCAACCATTGAGCCCGTTGAGAAGGTTCTTCATGACGCAAAAATGGACAAGGCCTCGATTAATGAGATCGTGCTGGTAGGCGGCTCGACCAGAATTCCAAAGGTTCAGAAGCTAGTCTCGGATTTCTTCAATGGCAAGCAACCCAACAAGTCCATCAATCCTGATGAAGCCGTTGCCTATGGAGCTGCTGTTCAAGCTGCCATCCTCTCTGGTGACACGTCATCCAAAACCGAAGACCTTCTCTTGCTGGATGTCGCGCCATTGTCGCTTGGTATTGAGACCGCTGGCGGTGTGATGACCAAGCTAATTCCCCGAAACACCACCATCCCTACCAAGAAGTCAGAGACGTTCTCCACCTACGCCGACAACCAGCCGGGTGTTTTGATCCAGGTCTTTGAGGGCGAGCGTACTCAAACCAAGGACAACAACCTTCTTGGCAAGTTCGAGCTTTCCGGAATCCCTCCAGCTCCTCGTGGCGTCCCTCAAATCGAAGTCACATTTGATATCGACGCCAACGGCATTCTCAACGTCTCCGCTCTTGAAAAAGGTACGGGTAAGACCAATAAGATCACCATTACCAACGACAAGGGCCGTCTGTCGAAGGAGGAGATTGAGCGCATGGTTGCCGACGCCGAGAAGTTCAAAGAGGAGGACGAAAAGGAGGCAGCCCGTATATCCAGCAAGAACGGTCTTGAGTCCTACTCCTACTCCTTGAAGAACACACTCTCCGAGGACAAGTTCAAGGACAAGGTTGACGCTGCCGAGCGCGAGAAGCTTGAGGCCGCCGTCAATGAGACCATTGCTTGGTTGGATAGCAATCAGACTGCGACTACGGAGGAGTTTACGGACAAGAAGAAGGAGCTTGAAGGCATTGCGGGTCCTATTATGGCAAAACTCTATAGTGCCGAGGGCGGCATCCCTGGCGGATTCCCAGGCGCCGGTTCTGGCCCTGCTCCTAGTGGTGACGGCCCCACCGTCGAAGAGGTTGACTAAAACTAGTTAGCAAACTTTTGTATATATAACATCATTGTAACACTGCATTTTTAATAGTACTAATATTATAAAACATTAGCTTTATCTTCCAACATTATGGAGTGGTAGTAGTATCACGGCCCATAGTTGTGTAGTTTGTATTTACGTTGCATAAGTTTATGAAAATTTTAGGTGCAATAACGATCAATGATTGGTTTCGAAGACGCAGTTTATGTTACACACCCTTGAAGCATCGTGTTGCAAGGGTTCATTTCTTACTTCTGACACTTTTTTTTTTGCTTTGTCAGGGCACAATACATCTTGGTATAATGCCTGACTGAAACGGCCTTGGACACTTTTTTTTGAATAAAACACTGTGCTAATGGACGTGTCATAGCTCTCTGCTCACACACGCGAGCCACCCTTTGAAACAAAGATTGGTACCACAATACACGTGCAAGCTACAACTCATTGACCCCAAAAAGTTATGAAAGGAATCTCTGGGCAGTTGGTGATTCTCGCTTGTTCACCGTGTGGGTCTGTTCGTTGGTGTGTATGAGAATCGAAAGAGCAGTCCAAGTATTCGTCACATTCAGGCCGTTGTTTAGCGTTTCAGCTATATATACAGACATGTATAATTCCAAAGTTTCCCTTGTCCATATATTCAACTTACAAGCGTTGTCAAATCCAAACTTGTGATTGTTAATTCAACGTTCTACTCTTCACTATCCAGTGTTCAGATCTCGCTTCTTTCAATACACCCAAGCTGATTTAACCCCCTTACTCCCATCAACCATATTTCCACGCCATGCAGTGTCCTGCCCAGACTGAAGATGTCCCGTTCATCCAGGTGGACGGTATAGGTTCGCTGCTGATGTGTTTTGTTCTCATGGTCATCACTCACCTGGTTGAGTTCATTGGAGAAATCTACAATATTCAAGGATTTTATCATGAGTAACAAAAGAAAAAGAGCCCGACCTGATAATCAAGTGCTTAGTGCACTCATGGCTTCAGCTTTACTGAGGACTCCATCAAGGTGAATCAGTCTACCGACACACCCAGATCAATGGAACGGAATTTGTGAAAATCTGTGAAAATCAATGTCACAACGCTAAGCCATATAAAACAGGATTTAAATATGCCTTCATTCACCATATAACAGATATAGAATATAATCAGCAATTTACAACAAAACTTCAAGACTCACCAAACGATAGTGAGGATTGTACCCTCGATCTCAGTCCAGAGAAACATTGGAGTGCCAAAAAAAAAGTAAGATCCAGACGGGACTCGAACCCGCAATCGCCGCCGAGATCCAAACCGGAAAGCGGTACCTTACCATTAGGCCACTGGATCACATATAACCAAAAAATATCTTTTACATGTCATGAATCAAAACGAATATTTAATTATATGAGCTTCAAATTATTGGATTTATAGCCATGTTGATTGATTGATCAATTAATTTTATTGCCAATAAAAGCATATAAAGGATATATAAAAGCTCCTTGTGAAATTTTCAAGGTTTGGTAATTTTTATGATTTTTACTATTTTATTTTTTTTTCAAAATTTTTTTTTGCGACCTCTCTGCAAGTTACTTGTTCATACTCATTTAATGTTTTCAGTGTTAGAAAAGACATCTGGAGTCAGTGTAAAAAGTTGCAGCGGTTTCATCTCGCTTATGCAAGATGTATACTCCAATACGAGTCCATGCACAACATACAGGTATACCTGAACACAAGTCCGTGAGATCTAGCATGCACGGCTGGCATATGTACCGAAAGACGTCATTGAAAGCTTTAAAGTGCCCAATATGTGTAGTAAACTTTGGAGTTTGAGTGCGGGCAAACCAACGCCAGCTGTTGGACGATTTACACGAAAGACATTAAACTTCAGAGACAGGTAGGACATAAGTCCCAGCTGAAACTACTTTTATGAAATGCAGCTATTGCAAACGCGGTGCTATGCTCATGTTGAATAGGCGCGTTATGGTGAACGTTCGGTTTTGTCCCCCTCCCTATGAAGCTTAAAAAATCGGGTAGATGAATTAGAAAAAATAGAAAAGAGGACATATTGCAGCCGTACTGCACTCAGCATCAATTATGAACAGACTCCAAAACACATTGAGATGGTAAAGTTCTTTGGCCGGAGAAATGCTCTGCAGGCACACCTCCGGTTAACTGATCATTCCCTGTTTTACGTATCGCTCAGGCGTGATTAGATTAGCATTTTGCTTTAAGATACCAAAAGACGGGGTTTTGCTAAAACAAGTTACTCATTTGATTTTGCCTTTTTTGGATCGCTGAAACCATATAAAACATACGCAGATTTGCATATACTATCAAATTACTGGGCAACATAATGTACTCCTGTATACCTGTACTGTACCTGGCACTGGTGCCCATGTTGCAGTGCGCGAGAGTTTGCTTCAACATACTACCAGCCGATTCCACCTTCACTTTTTCAGCTCTGCACACCTAAAAAAGGTGTTGCAAACTTGTAAACAACGTTTTTACTTGATATCAAATGACTCACATATCTGAGTTTGAGTAGATCAGAGTTTCGAATGGTGGAAAGTTAACTTTTAGTAGGTTCACTGTAGCTTCCACCACGGGCGTGATTCGTCATTCGAGGCATACCCTCAAAAAAACTCTGAGCTTGTCAAAAAAATTCGCCCCGTATCATTTGACGGGACAATTAACAGATTTATCACCTCCCATATCGCCTTAGATCTCTAAAACTCTAAAATTGGCGTTTTCTAGAAGCTGTACCACCGCCCTATGCTTGAGAAGCCTCAGAACATTTTTACACTCTTTTTTTCAATCTCTAAATAGACCCAAGAGTGCTCAATGACCAGGGCTCATGTCCGGAACTCGGCTGACCAGTACTGGAATCACTATTCTGAATCCCTGATTCTCATGTTCTTCCTGTGAAATTAATTGCTCGTCCAAAATGATGTTCAGTGGAAAAATCTAATTGTTGGCAAACTTTGAAATTATGTTGCTTAAAAACTGTACGCACTCAATTCCAGTGAGCAGCTAACTTTTATGAATCCCGTTTGGGCTGTGGGAGAACTTATAAAACTGGGGGAGCAATGCGGTGCGCGTTGCGCTATTGCGCAGGAAAGGCTGCCAGGTGCACGAGGCAGCGTGAGAACAGAAAGTGTGCAGCAAGATTTCACAACTGGTACTCTCATATGAAGTTGACCCAAGAACATGGCTTCATCCCACACTCCTGCTCACGTAACATACAATCTACATCATGGCAAAGGATCTTGGTTGAATGTAACCTGAGTTGCCAGGTCCCACAACTACAAATGAGCGCCGAATTAGCTCTATACGTATGAAGTATCTTTCAGGATACCTGGCAATGAACGTAAATAAGTACGGCAAACACTTTGACTTGTAATATGATGCTGCGAAATGGTATTCAAGTTTCAAGTAGTAAGTCGCATCTTTATCAGCTCTGGGCGAGGCGATCTTACTTATACTTTGAGTAAAGAAGAAGTAGCTTCATTGAGACCACAAGATTTGTAGGGAAGAATGCAAAAGCGAAGGGGCCAGCTTGCAAGTGAATGATTTGCAGAATAGCAGAAAAGCGGATGTATTAAGTGATCGTGGTCTATACGCGCACCAGTAAGATGCAACTAGCTAGTTGGAGTGCGGAGCGCTCGCTAACTACATGGCATGCAATGCCTTCATTCAAGCGCTGTCGCTTAATTGCAAGATTGAAAGCAGTGAAATCATGTATGGTACGCTATAACGCGTGGTATGGTTGTGTCCTATCAAGGGCATGCGTGGCACGTATAAATAAAGGTGATTCAGCGTGATGGAAAACCAAGCGCCAGCCGTAGCACCGCCGTATAGCAATAGCGGATTCGAAATATTGGAGGGGCGTATCTGTTCACGTCATTTGACGGACAGTTCGGATTATACACCTTCTTACCAATGCGCTCATCGTGTCTGTAAATTGAATGCTGTCAGGACCACGATGAAGGATAGGGAAATAATGAATTATTGGTAAAATTATAGCCTATTAAGATCGTGCTACTAGTTATTATACGTCGTTATAAGACAGTCACGAATAAACAAAGATTAAAAATAGAAAGAAGAAAGAATATATTGGAACAGTCTTGGAAGAAAAGAAAGAAGAGTTAGGGAGACCAACAGGTTGGACTTCATTCCATGTCTGTGGTGCCCTTATTCGTCTTTTCTTTGCCTCTTCTTTAGAAGCAGAAGCAGGTCTTTTCCTTTTTCTCGGGCGTAGACTGCTTCGGCTCAGTTTTGGCATTAGCACCGTTGGTTCCAGGCGAAGGCTGGGCAGCGGGTTCAGACTTTACAACATCGTCGTGGTCAGCGTTTGCACCGGTGCCCGAGGAGGCGCCCGCAGGGTTCTTTTCTGACAGCTCAGAGTCGTTTGGCTTTTGGCCAGCGCCAGAAGAGGTTTGACCCGGGATGTCCTTGGGTCCCAAGTCTTCGTCGTCGAAGCGACCCGCATCGTCACGGGGTCCATTGGGGGTGGGCACTCGCTCAACAGGATGGCCGCTCTTCTGTTCGTACTGGTCAGCCTCCGCTGCAGTAACGGTTTTCAGGTTAGAGCCATCTTTCTCGCCGGGGCCGGCGGTGGTGGCATGAGACTGCTTGCCGTGTTCGTCGCCGCGATTCGCAACATCGCCATACTGCTGGTTAGAAGGGTAATCGTCTCGCTGCTGGCTAGAGCCATAATCGTCTCGCTGCTGGTTTCCGGAGGACGGGGCGTCGGCGTACTTGATATCAGAACCCGCCCCATACTGTCTCTCGTCAGCGAAAGGCTGAGACTGGGACTGGGACTGGTTGGAACCGCCGTAGGGCGCGTCAATGTTCTGCTGCACGGAGTCCTCGTTGAACCTGCCAGGCTCATTGCGCTGTTCGGGCAACCGCCCTTCATTATCATACTGCGAAGCGCCAGGATAGCGAGCGTCCTGCTGTCCATTGCGACCACCTTCAGCGGAATACCCGCCAGCATTGCCCTGCTCAGCGTAACCCGAGGTAGCCTGCGTGTTGTCGTCTAAGCGCTGCTGCCCGTCAGCAATGTAGTACTCGCGTCCCGCGTCAATTGCAGACCCCGCTTGGGCGCCAAAGCCTTGCTGTTGCTGTTCGTTCGAAGCCATTATTCGAACAATATAGGAGACGAGATGGAAAGGAAAATTAGGTGAAGAGTAGTAAGTAGTTTCAATGAAAACTGTAAAAAAAAAAAATTCCAAAAGAGAAGAAAAAGAGAAGAAACAAAAAGGTAGTCTGATGACAATAGGAAGTGGATTATAATTTGTTCCGCAAGAAGAAAGAGGGAAATGGCAGTAACAAGAACGAAAAGGAAGTTTGCTCCAGAAAGTTTATTTTGGGCATTTTGGGTTGTTGTTTGTGTATTTTATTCTATAAACTTTGGTTTGATTTCAGTGTCCGAGAGAGAGTGCCCTCCTCTCATGGCGTTGAGTGTATACGATATCAGCTTATGGCCCGCTGGGTTGCTGGTGCTGTGGTTGAGTCCATGGATGGGGCCCGGACGAGTGTATAGTACTTCCCACGTTCTCGTAGGTCTCACGAAGTACCGGGGATGGCAGACACTGCTTTTTTTTTTTTTTTTAATTTGAGAGAACTGCTTATTATTGAAGCCAATTGGCACAGCTCCACTTTCACCGCTGTCTGCCTCGCCTCCCAGCCTCGCGGCCTTCAAAGTGTTTACCAAGGAGTGCGGGTTGTTCAGAGCGTTGTGCCGGCGTTTTTACGAGTTCAAGATGTGCTCACCAAGTCGCGCCCAACATTGCGCAAACGTGGAGACATACAACGGCTTTTTTCACTCTTTTTTATTTTTTATTTTTCACGTTTGCGGACTACGCGTCACTCACTTGGAGCTCTGGAAAATGTCCAAGAATGAACACACCACGTGATGGTATGTCTCATCGAGGCCCTTAACGGCATGTCAAACAAGCAGCACTGGCTGAAGGGCTGGCTGAAGAACATTCGGACATAAGATCAAGGCTGTGAACTCGGTGGGTGTGGACAGCCATGATGGGCACGCAGTGACGCAGTGATGCGCACACAGTTAGCACATGAAGCATTGCAAAAGGCAGATCTCGTGGAACGTTGGGTGACGCGAGGAGATATCCATCATCTCATGGCTTGTACTGTACTAGATTTAGTGTTTGCAGTCGGTGACCCAATTAACTCTGGGATGGCGGGTTGGTATGGCTGGGCACTCGCTTCAGTCAACCTTGTGCACTCCACTCTCTACAACATTGAACAATATATAAACGGTGTGCCAGGGCTTATAGCCAAGCTGCCTTACAGCCGAGCTAGTTCATGACCAAAAAGTGGGTGAAACTGAGGTAGATTAACAGGCGACTAGTGCAGAAGACGGTAATATTATCAAGGGTCCGGCCTACCTGGAATGTCTTAACTTTATGATGCTTATTCTGTTATTATTATTATTTGTTATATGTCAACTGCGGTTTACGTACTCTATAGACGTTAGCAGCCAGCCAGGATACCCGGGGGACCCGAGTCCATTATTACAGTTAGAGTAGATTAGCATCTGTGAGATTAAAGATCATTCAAAACCACTGATCAATCTAGTGCCCATGAATGACTTCAGATACGCTTCGACTCAGTGCTGTCTGTGTGCCTTCGGGGTCTCCTAGTATTCCCCACATTCCTTCTCAGCTGTGCTACTCCGGGCGCATGCATGTGAATCCCTTTTACAGGTCACATGACCTATTAATTTGTTATTAGGGTTGACCCTACGTTACCCTCTTTTACCTTTCCTTACCCACAAGATTAATTTTCGAGTATAAAAATCACTTGATCCCGCTTTCCTTTGATTTTTTTTCTTCTTTTCTTCTGTAAGTGACGTACTTCATAGGATCATTTCTATAGGTCACGTCCTCATTTGACTCTAATTAAAGAGCCATCAATTCCAACTTGGTTGATGAGGTTGTTTCCCTGCACACCCTAGAGTGAGAAATTACTTGTTATGTTGGTTTTGCCGGCCTTGTGTTGGCACCAATTCATGTTTATACCTTTCCGTTTGACCGCTTTTTCTTGTTTTTCTTCGAAGATTGTGCGTTAGGATGAGGTGCGATGATCTCGACCTTTAGTATGTGCTTCTTCGGAAGAGGTACTCTAGGTGGGTGTGTATGGTAGTCTGACAAGTCTTTATAGCTGTATATAAAAATGGAATTTTGAATCTGTCATAATTTTGCTTAGGGCTTGCGTGAGCGCGTATATATCTCTAGCTATGAGACTAGTAATGTCAATAGCTATCTCCCTGGATAACCTCATTCGTCTCAAGGCGATAGCGGAGAAACTGAAAGTTTTGTAGTTTTGCGTCTGACTATCACCGATTTGACGAGCACTGAGAATATCTGGAGTTTAACGGAGAAGTTTCATTGCTTCTATAGACTTCAATGTATTGCTAGGGTTTATATATAAGGAATCAAGTTTAAAATGTTTCAGATAGCTTATCTCAAAGAAAGAAGAGTAGAGAATCGAAATATATTATAATTTTCATAAGTAGATCTAAAAAACAAGGAAAAAAACAGGCACAAAATTAAAAAGCCACAACAAATCTAGTTTCAGCATGAAATGCGGTAAATGCAGTAAATGCAATGAATCCCTCAAATGACTGTGCGATAAATGCCCATACTGCTAGTTGAGCTTCTTTGTGGGCTGATACACGCCCTTCAAAGTCGTGCTAAGTGAACCGTCCCAGCAGTACTTGTCAAAACACTTCTTGCATTGGTCCGTCTGCTCGAGCCCGCGGCGCTCAAACTCGCGCTGCACAATGGCGCAGCCCACACAGGCACCCCACTCGGCGTCGATGGTGCCGTTGGCCTGTGTCGCCGTGTTGTACCCGTTCTGGATCATGGCCTGCGTCTCCTTGGTGCTGTACTCCAGCTTGAAGGTCGAGGTGTTGGAGTAGTAGCTGTAGGGCGCGTTGGAGGTGTACACAATGACGGGCGGGACGTCGTCCTCGTCGGCGCCGGTCTGCTCGCGCAGCGTGGTGAAGTTGCTGGCGTAGCAGCCGAAAAACGCGGGCCGCGAGTTGAGCCCGAGGTTGACAAATGAGGTCGTGTCCGGCGAGCTGGGGAAAATAGTGTGGTTGCCTTGGCTCGAGAACTGGCGCGTGTAGGTCGTCATGATGGACGAGCCGTTGGGCCAGTTGTAGTCCGTGTCGGCGGAGTTGTCGTACGCAAAGATGACGTCCACCGCACGATTAGGCTGCTGCAGGGGGTAGAATGGGACGTTCTGGTTGTCCTCGCCACCGTCGACTAACGCCAGGTAGGTTGCAGAGCCGATGGTGTCGGCGCCAGGAACGTTAGCAAAAGGGTTGGGCTGGTAAATTGCAATGTCAACATTGGCCTTGTCTACCAAGTCAAGGATACCGTACACAACGTCGTAGAGCAGGCCCTTCAAAAAGGCCCCGACTTGAAGCATGAATTGGTTAAAAAGAGACGACGATGTGCCCAGCATGAAGCCGCCATTGTCAAAACCAGTCACGCACTGCGACGTTAGAGGCACGCCGTTGCTGACATTGGTTCCGATATACTTGAGGTTGGTGAATGCGTAGAGGGTGGGATCCCACGAACCAAGCGCATACGGGTTGATTTCGAAAACAGTCGAGTTGGTGGATAAGATTTTGGTATCTGGAGCACGTCCCAAGCTGACGAGAAAAGGCATGGGCATTTGGTGGTTTGCAAACGCCGAGTATTGCTGAATGTCGGAGAACTCAAGGGCAGGTCCGCCATCCTTGAGACCAATGAACTGCTGCGACAAGGCACGACCCCACACATCCGTAAACGTCGTTTTAAAGCCTGCGTTGTGCTTTGCTCTAACGTCCTTTGCAATTTGGTTGTAGTATACCGCGTCGCCTAAAATGTCGATTCCGTCGGGGCTATAAATGGGTTCATCCAACTTCCAAACGTCGCTGCTCTGCTGGAGATCTTGGACTGACGAGAAGTTGTTTAGAGCCACGGAGCTGACCAACCAGCCTCCACCAGAGAGACCAGAAAGATAAGTTGAGGCCTGAAGGAGCCCGCCAAGGTGTCCAGCTCCCGTTGATCCCGTCGTTCTGCTATCAAGGGCAGCAAGCTGACCTCCGCCAGCCAGCATGGCGCGGTAACCACCGCCCGAAAACGCAATGCCAATGTTGAGCGACACGTTGGCTAAGAACTCTGTAGCATCAAGGCCATCCATACTCTGGCGCTCGAGGAACGAGATCAGGGCGGGGTCAGTAACCTTATGTCTTGCTTCTACCCAGGCAGTTTCCTCATCCGAAAGAGAGTGGGCACGGCGAAGGAGAGAAGCGCCGTTATTTGGGCATGCGACCGTTGACGGGCCATAGTTGTTGGACGGGTTCCAAGCTGCAGCCTCGGCGGCAAGGAACGCGAGAGCAGTCAGAGGTTGACTGAATTTCATTCTCAAAGTCTTTGTATAAACAGGAAGACAAGCAAAGCTGTAGGGAATGAACAATGAACAGAGTGCCAGTTTGAGCGGGGCCTGAGCGTCTTATAAGGCTTCTCTCGTCCGCTTGATTAGTGTCTTTAAAACTTGACGGCGATACCAAAGGCGGATACCCCCTACACACATGTATGGCTGCTGTTGATTTCTTTTTTCCGACTGGAAGATGAAAAAACCTGGAGTTTGGAAATATAATAAAAAACTTGAACAAGAATAAGTGAAATAAGTTGCATTTATAAAGGAGAAACACCTCTGAAGCGAATGCATTCAGCCAATCGATCCAGCAGGACGATGCATCTCTTGGCCCGCAAGCCCTTGCGCACAGCTGCTTTGTACCTTAAATTTAATTTATGCGTAGCGGCGCCATGCAGCAGCGCTTCAAACGCTCCGCGCAGCTGGAAAAACATTTGGAAAGAACAATTTTAGCCAATATCGGCCACCCCCCTAAATGGGGCGAGTGCGTTTCGGAAACGTCACAAACTTTAAATTTGAGAAAGAAGCCAAACTTCCACATGTAGAACATTTAATGGCAGAATAGAAGACACGCGCGCCAAAAAACATGTATTCTCATGCGAATTTGATGGTGATAATATTAGAGGAAACAATCCGGTTCAATGCCAGTTAGGTGGGCCGACATCTTTGAGCGCTAGCACAATGGACCTCGAGCTAGCCTCTTGCGGGCAGTGGCCACGAGAGCAAGCGTAGGCAGTCAGAAATGGACGACGCGTATGGCAAGTGGCGGAAAATAGAGTCGCTTCAATGAGAACTTGGCTTCTATACACATGTGCAAATAGCGGCTGCGACGGCGTGTCCGACGGTCCCGAGATCAGCGCTCATGTAGCAATTAATATACCGAACATTGATGTCTGTAGATTTACATGAACATGTAAATGGGAGTGAAAAATTGGACTTCATGTTCAAATTGATGTTTAATGTTCGATATTTTGGTAGAAGAGCAACTGCTATAATAAGGTTGAGCTCATGAGAGTTCAAGACAGGTTTGTATTGGAAGCATGATGTAAATAACATTTGAAGCTTGGAACCACTGCGTCACCAAAGTGCCAAGGGTTTCAGAGGATTCAAAGGGTCTTCTGGAAACTTTGAACCCAGCTCGAGGGGCAATGCCAGTTAGTATCCAAGTGCCCGATCAGTACCACTAGCGAATTCCAATCCTCCTCACGTCTGGTTGAATACCTAGCTAATATAATTACACGTTAACAAGATAATGACGTCCAGATGTCTATAATAATAGGCATGTGCACTTGAAGTCAGAAACTCAAAAAAAGACAGTCTGGAAAATCTGAACTCTATCAAGGCCTCCATTTGGGAGGTCTGTACGTCCGTTTGTAGTCCAGAATTACCGCCGGCCTATAAGACATGCGTATGCAAATGTAGGCAGCCGTGAAGGATGAACATTTGAATTGCACATTGTGCACTGACTGACATAGGATATCTAGAGCTACAGTCATAATGAGTACAAACATCAATCTGCACAAGAGACATCAATTGTTATCGATACCTGTAGTTATTGGGGTCTCAAAAGCATAGACCCAGCATCAATGAAAAGTATCTCATACTGCCATTTTCCTCGTTCTATGTTTTATTGTGGTTTGTGGTAATGAGACACTTGGCTGGTCGCTGATACAAATGGGTTCAAAGGAGTATAAGAATCATAACAATGATTTACGTTGAACAAGAATGAAGATAATAGCTCAAAAAGAGATGATCAACACAAGTGCCATGGCATGCACTATATGTAATTGGAGATTCAAGTCAAGTCGAGCCAACTGCTCACGATTCAAGATGGAAAAACGTGGGGGTTTGGTTGAACCATAATTGATCCTCTTGTTCTCCCCGCCCATCCCCTCATGTTCTCTCATCGTGCACTGCGGATTTTCTCTCATACTTGCCAAGCACATAGATACTGATGCACTGCTGCTGCTACCACTGCTACTACTACTGCTACTACTATCATTATCACCACTTGTTTCCAACACGAAGAGGCTTCCAAGAGGCCGGCAATAGTAGACAGAGTATCACGTGATATCAATATAAAAATTAATGCAAGTGATGTGTGTTGTGCATTTGTCTTGTTTCTTGTGTAAACTTGAGTTTCTTGTGTAAACTTGACTTGACATAGTAATTCAGGCACTGGCATATCATCTTCCGACTTGAGTGTTTGGTTGCAAAAGTGACGGCATGGCATCGCTCCAGCAATTCTCGCCTATGGCCACGTCTTTCATCATGTTTCACTATGAAGAGGGGAGGCGATGGCAACTGGTGGAAGCTTCGCAAACATCATCGATGATCATCATCATGGACGCCATGGGACTTTTCGGTATTCTCTCCTTCCCCGCATTTTTGTTGCTTTCAAGTTGATATCAGAGATTTCGATAACAAACAAAAAACAACAAAAAAATTAAGTGCGCAACCCAGTGGAAAGGGCTGCGTGCAATTCATGAAGCGCAAGAGTCTTGGACGGCCGACCAGGTCCGACGTGCCGAGTACCGGCTCCCTTGACGAGTGTCGTCGTTGGTGATGGAAATAACAAGTGACACTTACGGAAGTGATGATGATTAGTGTGCCAGTACGAGGGGCTGAAATAAAGGTGAATTCGCTATTGCGTTTCAAAGAAAGGAGACAGCGATTGGTGCCAACAGAGTAAATGCCGTCAAGATGATCAGAACGAAGCTCTTTCATGTTTGACTGAGCTTGCTTGGCGTGATATACCCAATGGCTCATGTAGTTTACATGATTTAATTCCAATGACTTGATCAGTACATTGAATTGATTCCAATGATTTCCATGAATTGTGTCTATTGAATCGACTACATTAAGTCACGCTGAATACTCCTGTACTTCTTCTTCAAGTATTATGTTGATTCCACTGGCTTTCAAGGCGGCCACTGGTGTATTCACCGGTCGTTCGCTTGTTCGGTGCCTTGGTCGGCCGCACCTTGCGAAATCAGCATGACGCCGGCCCAACCCCACTTGACAGGACGCTGACGCTTCGAGGGCCAAAGTTTCAAAATTTCAAAATTTCTGCCTCACCCGCACACAAGTGAGGAGAGCCTCCTCCTTCTCGCCCACGGCGCTTTTCCTTTATAATTATTCCCCACATTCCCGCTCGTTTTGCTTTCTTTTACTCAAGGTTGTGCAGGTCTTATAATAATCTCTCACAGTCTTTGCTTCCTCCCAGTTCCCAATCACACAACAATGTCTGTTCCAACTATCGCCCTCTCGGCTCTGGCTCTCGCCTACATCGAAGCCCGCACCCACATCTCTGAGGACCTCAGGCTCATCTACACCGGCTTTGGTCGCATGCTCGCTCGCCGCAATCTCGAAAAAGAACACAGAGTAAACTTCTTCTACGTCTTCGAAGAGTACGCAAAGACACAACCAAGAAAGCTCGCCATCAAGTTCCCTCGCCAGATCAAGCCCATTCCCAAAGGCTATCACGGCGACCTTGACGACTTTTTTGTTGTGGAAGAATACACCTACAAGCAGACGTACACAAAAGCCCTCCAGTATGCCGCTGTTCTCCGTGAAACGTACGGAGTGGGCCCCGAATCTGCCGTCGGCATGGACCTCACGAACAAGCCCGACTTTTTGTTTCTCTGGCTAGCCATTTGGTCTCTCGGCGCGCTCCCCGCTTTCATCAATTACAACCTGACAGAGTCAGCTCTCGTTCACTGTGTCAAAGTTAGCAACATGAGCCTCTTCATTTGCGATGATGATCCAGCAGTCGTAGAGCTGGTTAGTCCAGCTACCCCGGCAATTGAAAATGCTGGTGCCTCCGTCATCTACCTAGACACTGCCTTCAGATCCCTTGCCGATGCAAGCGCTCCCTATCGTGCCCCAGATTCTGATCGCCACCCTGAACACCTTTTCAAAGACCCTGCCATTCTCATTTATACCTCGGGTACGACGGGTATGCCCAAACCAGCCGTCGTGTCTTGGAAAAAGTGCACCCTAGGCTCTCACATGTACTCGGCCACGACTCGCTTCACCAAAAATGACATCATCTACTCTCCAATGCCTCTTTACCACTCTGCTGCAGCTGTTCTTGGTCTTTTAAACAGCTGGAGTCTTGGTACCACCTACGCTTTAGGGGCTAAGTTTTCTGCCAGAACTTTCTGGACTCAGGCCAAGCTTACAAAGGCTACCTATGCTCAGTATGTCGGCGAAACCTGCAGATATCTCCTCAATGCTCCTCCCAACGTTGATGACACTAGGCACCAAGTGCGCGTTGTCAACGGTAATGGCATGAGACCCGACATTTGGAGACGCTTTAAAGAGAGGTTCAACATTGAGACCGTTGCTGAATTCTGGGGAGCCACCGAAGGACCGGGTGTTCTCAACAATTTCCAAAATGGCGAGTATGGCGTTGGCGCCCTCTCTAGGCAGGGAATCATTATGAACTTCGCTTACTGGACCTTCACTCAATGTCTGGTTAAAATGGATCCTGAAAACGAGACTGAAATTTACAGAGACCCAAAGACTGGATTTGCATTGACCACCGATGTAGATGAACCCGGTGAGCTGCTCATCAAAATCGCTGACCCCAACAAAATAGAAGAGACGTTCCAAGGATACTACGGGAATGAGAAGGCTACTAAGGAAAAGGTGATTTTCAACGTCTTTAAGAAGGGCGATGCTTATTTCCGTTCTGGCGATCTGCTGCGTAAGGATGCAGACAACCTTGCTTACTTTGTGGACCGCCTAGGAGACACTTTTAGATGGAAGTCTGAAAATGTCAGCACCAATGAAGTGGAGGAGTGCATTTCGCAGTTCAACGAAAGCAAGCACATCAACCAAGTCGTTGTCGTTGGCGTGAAGGTCCCGCAGCACGAGGGCCGAGCCGGTTTTGCTGTCATTGCGCCCCATTCGCTCAGCTCGCTCCCCGACCCCGAGGATCTGGCCAAGTATCTCACCTCCAACCTGCCCAAGTACGCGGTGCCAGTCTTTATCAAGTTTGTTGAGTCCATTTCGACAACCGGCAACAACAAGATCCAAAAGGCCGTGTACCGAGCGCAGAAATTCCCCAACCTCGAAGAAACCATTTGGTGGCTCCATGAGGGCACTTACGTCCCGCTCCAACATAGCCACTGGGAAATGCTCAACGCAGGCAAGATCAAGCTTTAGATGATATTACAAACATTACTACATAGGTATCAAAGAAATATAAACAATTGTATGGAATAAAAAATAGAAAAAAAAAAGGCATGATGAAAGTCAATCAAGGTTACAGTGAAGAAGCGATAGAGTGCGTTTGATTTCGTTAATTAATTATTAGCTTCAAATGATACTCAAAATGATACATGCAAAGAGAAAGAGAAAAATATAAAACTCCATCGCATTAATGAAAAAAATAAAACGAGTAGTATAATTGATTCCTTCTTTTGATGCTTAATTCAATATCAAATATTCCAAAATCTTTTTCATGGTTTTTTTCTTCTTTTTTTTTTTCTGGCATGATCCTCTTATCCATGGAAGGCATACTGCCTCGTATCCAAAAATGCCTTCAGGCCCTGCTCAAATCCCGTGCGCCACACCCACATGATGTCATGGCCCGCTCCCTTATCGCGGATATGCTCGAGCTCCCTAGCAGCCTGCCATGCGGCCTTGCGGCCAATCTGCGAGTGGTTGACCTTGTCAAAGGCCAGGCTGTCCGCCCAGCCCGTGCGGAAGCCGGCCTCGAAGCGCCAGTGCTGCCAGTCGCGGTTCGGGTCCTGCGAGCTCCAGTACGCCGTGTGGTTGTTGAGCGCCTGCCCGAGCTGGTGGTCCAGCGCCTGCTGGTAGTAGTTGTCCGTCGGCTCGCGGTCGGCGGGGAAGTGCGACCGGAAGGCCGTGTCCAGCGACCCCTTGTCAAGCATCTCGCGGAACCCCCACTCGCCGCCGCCGCCGTACTGGAACTTGTAGGTCCAAAAGTAGAAGCCGGCCGCGCGTTGCACAAAGTGAGCGCACTCGCGTTGCCCGTACTGCTGGACGACCTGCTCGCGCGACCCGTGGTGGTCGGAGTGCTTGTCCCACGACTGGCCGTCAAGGACGCACGAGAACTCACCAACCATGATGTCGACTTCGGGGGCCTCGGGAATGGCCTGTTCAATGTCGTTGATGATATCGACTGGAGCGCGCTGTTTGTCGGCATCCGAAAAGCATCTGTAAACGTGCGTGTCAATCAAGACACCCATGGTGGCCGGCTCGCCATGCTCTCTAGTCAGCTGCTGATCCAGTTCCTTTACAATATTGATCCACTTGCCGACGTCCCAGCCGTCTGAAATGACGAGCGGAATTTCATGGTTGACGGATCTGATTTCGTTCACGGCTTTGAGGTAGAAGGACTTCTGCGTATCGTCACTTGCGTCTTGATAAGGCGCTTCGTTCAGAATTTGCAGACCGACAACGTTGTCAAACTGAGCAAGGTCCTTGGCCAAGAACTGCAGCACTTGGAAGCTCTTGACCTGATACTTGCTTGAGTCCCAGAGCTTGGCTTCGCCTAGCGTAGTGCCTGAGTGGTCTGCCCCATTGGCGCCACCGGGAAGACCATGCAGGTCGACGAGCACGCCAATCTCGTGCGCGGCCGCTTTGCCAATCACCACGTCCTTGAAAATGTCCCACGCATTGTGATACACAGAGCTGTATTCCTCAAACGGCGTGCCATCCGCGAACTTTGCCCCATGGACCATCCAGTACCCAATGGGCACTCTGACGCTCGTAACTCCTACTTCCTTCAGCCATGCCCAATCGTCGTCCTTAATCCACTCTCTCCAATGGGTTTCGAACTTTTCGCGCACCTTGCTGGCGTCCCCGCCGGCGGATTTCCAAGCCTGCTTGACTGCGTCCAACTCCGACGTCTTGCCGCCGTCATCGCCTTCGGGGAACATTTGCGGCGAGATCCATTTCTCCAGGACGAAGAGCGAGCCCAGATTGGGGCCGCGGTTGAGACGAGACTGGTAGATCTGGCGTTTGGACGGCGGCTGACCAGGTGTTGCTGCTGGGGTCGCTGCGACAGGGTCTGTCGAGATTGTCATGTTCTTTATAAACTTTCCCAGTCCCATTGTGCTTTTGTAATTACGTGTGTATTGTTGCGAACTGTTCAGTCGAGTAAGAAGAATGCGATGCGATAAGAACCTTGTTTGCCAACTGATGAATTGAGTGGGTGTGCGTTCTGATATTTAAAGGAGTTGGAAGTTCGGATCTCCGCTGGCGGGTACCGTGCGAGCCCCAGTCTCATGAGTCGCTGTACTGTGTTTGCACATAATATTTTTTAGTTTGCTGTACACAGTAACATGGCGCAGCTATACGCCAGCGCTGAGTGCGAGGGCTGGGCCACTCCGCTGATGGGCCTTGGCGGCGTGCGTATCAGAACGTCATCTCAGCAGGACGTCAGTGGAACCGACTGCACGGTGTCCATGCGATCTGCTGGCGCGCAACCGGACGGTGTTGCAGTCGTTTGCCATACATTTTCAAGAGTTTGGTGAGTGAGTGATTTTGTGCTCAAGCGCTGCGTTGCGTTCTGATGGCTTTGGACACATCTTTTGGCACAGGTTTTCACACAACTTTCATCACATCTTTTAGCACAACTTTTGCCATATATTTGGACACAACTTTTATTACAAATTGTAGATGATAATAAAGCTCACGGTGAGCACGTCGACTGCCGCTGCCACACATGCAATTTATCCGCCGTTCCAGGGGCCCTGCCTTGTCTCCCCCGTGGCACCGGCACCGTCACGGAACGTTCCCGAATTCCCACACCGCCAAGCCCTAGCTGCACAACAATGCAAACGCGGATCGCGATTTCGCAGCGTCTGGCGGTCCCACTCTCCGTACGTGCTGCGCCATGCCCTTTGGTATTCAAATGTTCCTTCAAATGATTGAATATTGGCCGCACTTATCCCTTGGATTATTTCTCGGCCAGAGTGTTACTGTGACTCTACCACCCAGAGTTCGCGGCCTCGGTCCCCGACCCTTCATACACTCTCCTCTTCCTGTCTTTCCACTGCCTCAACCTCAGCATCCCTCCACTGCCCTGTACCGCGGTGTCCTTGACCATCTTGTGCAACCGCCACTCGATGGATTCCACTATCGACTCACGCGCGCGGTACTGAACGCCTATGGTCGCACGGTTGTGGCCGAACTCCATGTTATTGTCCCGCATGAATTTCTGAAAACTCTCGGTGATGTTCTCAACCACTTCCCACACGACCAACATTACGGCGGCCAGAGATATGAGAAAGGCCAGAAGGATGAAGGTTGATCTTAGCCGCCGAAAAACAGTCTCTGGTTTCTTAAGCATCGCTTTACCACTGGCGGCACCAGCTTTAGCTAGTTTCTGGCCTTGGAGCCACTGGTTTCTCTTCGTAAATAGGGCCATCTTGTGTTGATGTCTTTCAGTATGATCTTTTGGTTGGAGTTATAAGTCCAATATTGCCTGGGGCACTGATTGAATTGAAGAAGCGCTTTGGATGGAGTAAAAGCGCGGGGGACAGTACCCGTATTTAAGGGTTTGGCTAGGGCTCTCGGAGCCCATTCCGGAGGTTTACTAAAAATATGCCCATCCGCCCTGAAAAATTCCAACTGAAAAAAACAAATGCCGTGCACGCGCGCAGGTGACATTAAATGAGGAAGAGCGTACCTTGCCTGAATGTTCCATTTTTTTAATTCCAGTCTAATAAGTTTGAGACACTGCTACTTGTCACTCCTTCGAGGAATCCCGTCCTTGTTCTACCTCTAATCCTTGCTCTGCGCGAGTTTGAAACTGCCGCCAACTTGTGAACGAGTAGCGCGCTCTGCAATTTCCGTCTGAAAAGAACATGGCCATCGTGGTCGAGGAGTTCCTAAGTCAGATTATTATTGCTATTATTATCATGTTATATTAACTAAGATCTAATTCATATTGACATTTAATCTTGACCTCAGAATTTGAAAAAGAACAATGGCGCCTTGATCCAATTTGGCTTTTTACCATACTGCTAACCATGCCGTCACAAGTTCAGACTTCTCTCATCATGATGACATGGAGGAGTCCAGAACTTGGCCGATTGCAAAGAAGCCTTCATTAATTAAAACGCCAAACTGTTCACATGTTGCCCGCCCCACCATTGGGCGAAATAGTAAATCAGATTGAGCAATATATCATGATTGTTATTTACTATCATGATGAACTTGAATTTTCCTAAGTTCTTTGTTAGGATAATGAAGGTTTGTTCTTTTTTTTTCTCTTTATTGTGCTTTTCTTCATTTTACCTTGATAGTTGTAACGAGCCTCTGTAGAACCTGCCCTACTATAGTATAGTATAAGACGATTGTTGACAAATGATTAAGCGGTGGGATTATGTCATCATGATCTTGTGCCTTCGCATCGGCCTTCTCCAAGATTACAGGGCGGCTCTACTCTCAGGCTGGTCGTACCACTTGTCTCAAGACTACCAACCATTGCGAAACCTAGCTAACTAGCAGCCTAAAGCCTTTTTGGCTACTACATGTAGTAATTCTTGAGCAGTTGAACTTCAGAAAAAAAAAAAGCGTCACGTCCCTATAGGCCGCCGCCAAAATGACCGTCTACCTAGACGAGGGTTCGCCCATCCTATAACTGTATGAGACATGATTGAATATAGTTGGGCCTGCGCGGAGCTAGCATACTTACTGACTGCACACGTGTGCTAAGCCATGTACCGGTCAGTGTTCAGAATTGTTTTGCTGTGGCACTACGTGCCTCAGGCGTCCTCGTTGGGCTCAGCAGGGGAAGGAATTGTGTTTTTACGTTGCATAACGCCTTCCGAGGTCCGTCAACACATAGTTGCACAACGACCACAAGAACCTTTTTCACCAGTACCTTTTGTCTCTTAGTTCTTGACCTCGCCTTTCTTGCTTTGATTGGACCACTTCATTGCTAGATTGTCTTTCAAGGCTAGTTACTGACTCCGTCAACTAGATCCAACTCACTCCATCTACGTTTATTGACTTGAGGTGTTCTCCTGCGTACCTGTCTTTTAGACATTACCTATGAGTTTTTACTGAACTGATGCACCTTGCATACCTAAATTTTATCTCATTCTCGTTAATGTATTTAGAATTTTACAGCTATTATTCTTATTCATCAACTAAATTATTATATATTCAACGTTTTAGCAGCAGGGATCGGTGATGTTTTTCCCAAATGAACCATGTTGACACAAATCCACTTCTTCAATATTACTAACCTTGCTACAATTACTGGATACATACTTGACACATGATAACTTATATTTTTACACGCTCGCTACTATCTCAGCGGCTTTTTGCAAACTGTCAACCATCCTCTGGCATTCCTTACGGCGTTGTACCGTAAACTCACTCTCCTTAAGAAGTTCGTCAACCTGGTCTGCCAGATAGAGTTTGCTCAGTAGCTCTGTCTGAATCTCTTCCTTGGATTGCTTGACAAGGTTCAACATAACCGCCTTGGGCACCATGTCAATCATGGTGCGTTTGACAATGTTGAAATAAGACGTAATTAGCAACTTGATCACTTCAGTCTCCATAGTTTCACGCTCAGTAAGATTCGCAGATGCCTTAAGAACGGCAGGAGGAGCCTCCATTGCAGCAAGCTTCTTTTTGCTCTTGGACGAAAAGAATCCGGAAAAGAATCCACTATTATTTCCAGTATCTGGAATTGTAGGTGATGGAGGGGGAATGCCTTTGCCAGTCTTAGGGTTAACAGCTGGGGTAGGATGCATCTTATGCTCGACAATTTCCATAGCTTTATGCCCGTTCAAAAAGTCTGGGTGGGCAGTATTGACGTAGCTAGATTCCATGCTAACCAAGTCCGATACTAGCGTATTTGTAGGCATCAGGCGGTCTCTCAAAAACGCAACAACGGTCTCACTGAGCTGTTCCTTGAGATTGGGGTAGCGTTTGTAGATGGGCTTCTGCAAAATGTGATTGAGGATTCGTACAAGCTCGTCGTAAACAAGAGATACACACTTCAAACTGGGTTCCTCGAACCGCTTGATCTGTTGCTTGACGATTACCTCAAAGGCCTCTGTTCCAACAAAAAGGGCCGGAGAGGACCCTGAAGAATTGTACAGAATTGTACGAATATCAACATCCTTGACCTGATCATAAGGGTCCACAGCTTTAATGCCATTGGCGTACAGCTCATGGAACACAAAGCTGATACGAGCACCTCCTGACAACTCACTTGTGCTAAGGTCCTGACTGTTACCATCCAGAATAGTACGATATTCATTCGATAGTTCGGTGATCAAATTCAGTACGATATTTGAAGGAGAGCCCAACAGATCACCACCACCAAGTTGCTGTAGTTCGGCCTGATATTTTGACAGAGTAGAATGAATGCGGCTCTTGATGTCAGGAAGGGTAGCCTTAATATGGTGCAGTAAAATCATGTTCAGCTTCCGCGCAAGAAATGGAGTACCACAGTACTGGGCCTTAGCACGATACGAAGCATGGTTCTCAAAGAATGAGCGCTCGGCTTCGATGGCGTCCTTGATTTTTTTGCGTGAATCAATGTCTTTCTGGCCGCGATTGATTACAGGAACGTAACCATATCGTAGCGGGATAACCCTACCGGCGAGAATGTCAACAACGTCAGTGCCAGGGTCCATCAGATCAATCTTGGTAAGTACACCAATGGTGCGAGATCCTTCTGGGTCAACTTCTCTTGCAAGTTTCAGGCCGTCTGAATTAGCAAGGTCAGTATTAGCTGCAGTCACCGATAGAATGATAGCATTTGGTTTGCTGATAAACTTCAACAGCATTTCCCTAATGACCCTTTCGATGTCTCGCGGCTGGTCTCCCACAGGAACCTTCGTAAGCCCTGGCAAATCCACAAGTGTAAGCGTCAAAACATTAGGCGAAAAAATGCGCAGGTTAATTGGGACGGTTGAGATTCCTGTGTTGGTGCCCGCTACGTTGTCTGTTTCTCTTTCGATTTCTTTCCGGATCTCGTCAAAGTCGAAAAACTTCTTTCCAGGTAGATGCAAAAACTCTCCCCATTCGTCAGGGTTAGTGCCGTCCTTGTTATCCTCGGAAAGCTTACCAGAGCTTGGTCGCTGGTTCGTCAGTTGCAAAACCAATGGTCTCCGGGTCACGATGCCAGTGCCTCTGGGAAGGAAGTCTCTTCCAACTATGTTTTCTAAAACGGAACTCTTTCCACTTGATTGAGAACCCACCACAGTAATCTGAGGAAGATCAATTGGGTTCTGGATATTTCCTAAGCTTGCAAACGCATCCTACATCGGTTAGCTTTAGTGATTGATATTGAATTCTTGACTTACCTGCAGCTTGTTGACAGTGCTTATCAAATTCTGGTCCATGCTGGTGGCGTCGTACTATCTATATGTATCAGATTTATTGTCGTTTATATGTGTTGATCCAGCCAGTCCATTCGTTCTAAAATAGGATAATATTCCGTAATCAACGGTTTGATATTCAAGAAAGTAGTAAAGACAAGGAGGTGAAAGGTGTAACTGGGAATATTTACACGTTTCATTGACAAGCTGATAGCTCGGAAGTTCGCTTCATGTTACCCGGCCTTATGAAATCATATTGATTCTTGGCTATTTTTATTTATTTTTTTTTTTTTTTTATTTATTCATTCATTCTATTATTAAATAGAACTACCTATTGCGGGAAACTATGGAGCAAATGGAAAGTGGAACAAATCTTGAAATTTTAAACATGGAAATCGAGGCGAATTTAATTAAGGAGTGAGCACACATGTGTCGAGGGCTCATATAGGTTTGCCGTACAAGGGTGCATTTTACCGTAATAATAATTCATGTATCGGGCCGTGATACCCAAGATAGTATCATCGGTAGTTCGAAAGCCTTCTCGGTTTGCGATGTCCGTATGGTCTCAAGGGAAGGGAGAAAAACTCCTGAGAGTTAAAAAAAAAACCCTTGTGGTTCCCCAGCTAGAAAACTGGCGGAAAGTTTGTAGCTTGCTTTGGCGAGGGCCAGAGAGGCTGTTGTTGTTGGGAGTGGCGGAAAGTTACCCTGACACAGAATAGCAACCAAACGGAAAGTCAAGATTGGGGACGCAGCTCAGAGGCCTACGAGGAAAGTCCAATTCAGCGACACGTCGAGAGGAAACGATATTCAGAGAGACGAGCCTCTTAGAGGTGTCCCTGTGTATCGGAAGGAAACGATGGGAGGAGACAACTTGGTCGTACAAAATCCCTCAAAAGGGGGCGGTTTTGCAGGATTTCTGTTGGGTATAAAAGGCGACTGGAACCCCCGACGCAGTCTCAAAAAAGAGTGCGTCGCAGTCAGGAGAACAAGAGAAAGAAGGAGTTGAGGTGGGAAAAAGAGAAGGAAGGAGTTGAGGTGGGAAAAAGAGAAGGAAGGAGTTGAGGTGGGAAAAAGAGAAGGAAGGAGTTGAGGTGGGAAAAAGAGAAGGAAGGAGTTGAGGTGGGAAAAAGAGAAGGAAGGAGTTAATTTTTATTAGGTTTTTCATCTGAATCTATCGCACTACCTTACTCGATAGAGAGGAGTAACGATATACTACAAAATCGTGAAATTTGTAAATAAACATAATTATTGATTTAATACTACCAACTCTCAAAATCTTCCTAGCGTTAATCCCAGCCGTCGCTGTCTTCATCATCGCTCTGGGACACCTTGTTTTTACGTTTATTTAGAGCAACTGATAGAGCATCAGCAAGATTGGCAGGCTGTCCAGGGGCACCTCCACTAGGCGCAGGTGGAGGCGCTTGCCCTTTCGCTTCCATCAGCAAAGCACTAGGCTTATCCAATTGAGACTTGTCCACCTTCTTTAGTGAACCGATTCCAGAACTGCGAATAGAAGCTAGTAGAGCATCCCGACCAGCATCAACCGATGGAAGAGGCGGAGCAGCGCCACCTGTTGGGGCAGGACCCGGAGGCGGAGGAGCTGGGGCTGGAGGGGGTGCAGTACCAAACGGAGGCAGTGGTGGAGGCGCAGGTGGGGCTGCTGCGTTCGTAGGAGGCAATGGAGGAGGGGGAGGTGGAGCTGCTGTATTCGTAGGAGGCAATGGAGGAGGGGCAGGCGGAGATGCTGCGCTCGTAGGAGGCAATGGAGGAGGAGCTGCTGGAGCGGTAGCGCTCACAGGAGGTGGAGGTGGAGGAGCGGGAGGGGCGGTAGTACTCATAGGAGGTGTGTATGATTGAGGAATGGAAGATGAGGCAGGAGTTTTGGGAGGAGGGGGAGGAATGTAAGGTGCAGGAGGAGTTGCAGTATACGGCGAGGCCCCGAGTGATGAAGGTACAGGAGATTCGGTAGGAGCGTATGGTAAAGGCGGTGCATAAGGAGAAGGAGGGGCAGCAGACGGTGAGAGTGGTGCTGCACTTTGTGGAAGAGCAGGAGAAGCAGAGTACGGAGAAGCAGAGTACGGAGATGCACCATACTGAGAAGTAGCAGTCTGAGATGTGGACCCTCTGGGGGGCGGAGGAGGAGGAGGAGCACCACCTCGTTGCGGAGGAGGAGGCGGAGGGGTACTAAGCGAAGAGTTCATAGGTATTCTCTGAGGGGGAGGAGGGGGAGGAGGGAGCACACTCGCAGCTCCTCTTTGGGGAGGCGCAGGCACAGAAGATTGAGGATTGTAAGGTGTATAGGAAGGCGTGGAAGGAGGAGCTGTGCCAAATTGGGGAGTATAGTCGCCAGTATTGGAAATCCTTGGAGGTAGAGAAGGAGGTGGAGGCACAGGTCGGTTTCCGTATGGATCAGCACTTGGAGGTGCTCTGCCAGGCAATGGAGGGAGGGGAGGTCCGTTTGTAGCACGCGGAGGTAACGAGGGAACTCCCGGAACTGGCCTACCAGGTGGTGGTGGTGCAGCAGCAGCAGGGGCAGGAGATGTAGCAGCAGGTCTTTGGACATGAGACCCTATGAATGGCATAGGGGGAGGCACTTTGTGAGAGGTTGGCAGTGAAGGAGATGCCGCAGTTGATGCTTCCAAGTTCGTCGAAGGTTCTTTCGAGGGCGGAGGAGGAGGCGAAGGAGATGAACTGTACCTATTGGCCTCTGGGGCAATTGGAGGAGCAGGAGGGGCATTGGAAACCGGAGGTGGTAATGAATGCCTGTTAGCCGCCGATGGAGGAGATGGGCTTGAAGGCGGATTACTGGAAGGCCCACCAGAGGGAGGAGGAGGAGGGGGCGCCTTGTTACGTCTTATTGAGCTAGTTGACTCTGAGTGCCCACTTCCAACGCTCGCCACAGAAGTAACAGTTGACGACCTAACACGAGAGGTTACCTTCTTCTTACGGGGGATAGGAGGTTCCAAGCCAACTAAGGGTCCTCCTTGTTGTCGAATGTAATCCTTGATAAATTCTCGGTTTTCAGCAATCATCTCCTCTGAGATTCCTTGACTGGCTAGTTCAGCATAGAGAGGTCTCCATTCTTCGGGAGGTTGATCGTCGTAGAATACAGGACCCGAATTGAGGTGAATTCTGCGACGAGAGTTTGACGGGTCGCCTCTGGGACCAGGTGGGGCAGGGGCAGGAACCTCTTTCTTCAGAGCAATAGCAGCTTTGTTATTTAATGTAGCTCTGGATGCGTGTTTTTCCTTATGTTGGACACGTTTTAGAAAGTGGCTAGCTTCAGACTCATCTTCGAATAAAAGTCCAGCGTAGCATTCTTCTAGCTCGAACGAATGAAAAAAAGAACGGTCCTGATTGTACTGAAAATCGATGTACAACTCCTGATCCCATATAACACCCTTCTGGCCCTATACATTTATTGTTAGCAAACTCAACAGTAGAAGATAAATGCATGCTCTTACCTGAATGTCTACCATTTTCAAAAAGAAGGTGTGACCTACAAGATCATTGACTAAAGCCACGGCTCCCGAAAGACCTGTATATGTCCATACAAGAGGGTCTGGGTAGGCGATATAGAGACGAGCGACAGTAGCATCCACAATCTTGTTGGAAGCTTTAGGGATAGCTCGCTTGACCTTTTCTTTATCAGCAGTTAATAGCACTCCCATTGGAAACGTTACTACTAGCTCTACTTCAGTAAAAAAAAAATACAAGCGTAGAATTCAATATAATGTATTGTTCTCGCTAAGTTTCTTGGGATACTCGGTCAGCGCTTCTCAGCAAGTCGCAGTTGAAGGGTTGAGTCGAAGCAAATTGGCAGTTGAAAAGCGGAATGGCTGGGTTAGCCAGCTAAGAGGTTCAGATGGTCCCCTAGCCCTACCATCATTTTACTTTTCGGGCTAGGGTTATCCATGACGGAAGAAACGGTACACTTCCTTTGCGACAGAAATAATGAACATGGTCTTGAAGATTGATACTAGTACTGGGTCTGGAATTCTATTTTATTTTTATTTCCTTACGATTATGGAAGTCTGATTTTATTTCTTGGTTAGCGTTATAGCCCGATTGGAGGAGCAAAAACTTATCTATCTGCCTATAGCATCGATCGAGCGTACCTACTGAGGTTTTATATAGCACTACAGAAGAGCGTGCTATTTGATTTCCCATTTATCCAAGCCATTGCTCTACTCTTCCTTCTATTTGATTTTATGATGATTAGGGATAGTACCTAGTATCTGACTTCTCTTCAGTAGTAAACTGTGGATGACACAAACTCAATCTTTTTTTGTAAAAATAGGATCAAGTTAGGCAACAATGTTAGATTATGCATCCGTCAATCTACTTATCAAGTTGTTGTTTAGCTACGTGAGGTGGTGACAAACGCGTAGCCTTTGAAATTGGAAGTTGTCACAAATACCGTTTCTATGCCACGTAAGGGAGGAATCACGTCGAAACATCCATTTATTGATATCCTGTCAAACTGCGGTAAAGAGTAGTAATACTTGACTATTATTATCATTCTTCTCTAATTAAAAAAAATACTTTTATATACACGTATGATATCTTAGCAACCAGCTACAATCTCCATAGGGGTACATACTGTACATGTATACAGTTCGGTAGATGGTGTAATTAATTTACTTGGCCTGTCTCCTTGATTAGGGGTTTTGAAGAACCCTTCTTCTAAAGCCCGTGGCCCTTTGATTTCGTGGCCGTAAGGTCTCACTTGCGCCAGCCGAGTCTTCAGTCTCTTCTCAATATAAGACTGTCTTGACTCTTGCAAACTGCGGATTGTCTTATAGGCCTCATTGGACACCTTGACCATGAAAGACTCCAAGAGAAAACACCAAGGAGTAAAACTTGACTTCGAGAGCCCTGCAATTCTTAAATTTCATTACCATTTTACATGACTCAATTATAGAAAAATTTTAAATCACTTTTTGATCACTTCCCTACAGAATTGCGGCAGAAATTCAATGTATCCATGTTTGTATCTCCATGATTTATATATTGAGAAGCTGAAGTATCATTGAGTGTTCCACACTACAATCTTTGGAAAAATATAATTACAGAGGAATACTACTTGAAGGATAGCACTTCACGAATTCTCGTCTGTAGCCATTGATAAAATTCTCTGCCTCCTCTAAAGAAGCTTATGAACTTCATAGCTTTACTCCATTAGTCTACTAAAACAAGTTACTTACTTCATTAAGTACATGTACGGTACTGGCGAGGTGGTCTCAAAACTGGCGGGGGCGGAGGCAACGAGCGTTGATATAAGAAAAGTCAAACAGGCGCATCACTGGGATATATAATACAATAGCTAAATATTTTTGTAGCAGCTGAGTCATGCAAGCCCGTCATGAAAATTTGAGTATACCTGTCCGCTTACCTTCTAGTAAATGTATTCGATTTGTATGTAGTGGTTATTTCATGTCTCTTTCTCTAGGTCATAATCTATGCCCGCGTTTACGACATTACTAAGTTACCTATTTGAACACAAACTTAATTGCCAGCCTACGCGAGTAGATGTTGGCTTATTTGCCCATATTTTTTGGCATTTTTTAGTTATACTGCCTTATGTTTTTATCATAGTTAGTTATGTCAGTGATAAAAACAAAGGATGTAAAAAAATTTGATATTAATTAATAAAATTGTGAAACAGAAAAATTATAAGTTATAATCCAGAAGAAGAAAAAAAAAGCTTGGAATTAGTCCTCGATATATATTTGGGTTTACATTTCTTAAGCCATAATCGCAAACATCAACAATCCAGCAATAAAGATGCCGGAAGCGCTCTTGGTAGCTGCACTGTTGACCTGAGCTACACTAGAAGTGTGGGAAGGCACAATGGCAACACTGGGACCGTAAGAAACGGGAGCGGAAGAAGAAACGATGGAGCCAGAAGAGGGAGAGACAGTAGGTAAACTGGACTCAACAGAAGAAGCAGCAGTAAGGGAGACAAAAGTGGCAAGGGTGGAAGGGGTATTAGCGGTCGCTTCAGAAGTACCAACAGTAACAGTGTCAACGATTGTAGCATGCGAGATCGTAGAGCTCGAGATAACAATTGGAACAGAGTGTGTGTATGTGATAGTGTAGGCCGTAGGAACTGCAGCTGAGGCGGTTTCAGTAGAAGGAGTGTGGGAGACAGCAGTGGTAATTACATAGGTCTGGGGAATGACAGAGGTTTCAGTTCCATGAACCCAAGTGACAGTATTTTCACGAGTGAGAGTAAAGACAACAGGGGTGGAAGGAGAAGCGATAGAGCCAGAAAAGGGAGAAACATAAGGTGAGGTATTCGCGGTCGCTTCAGGAGTTTCAACAGTAACAGTGCCAACGATAGTAGAATGGGAGATCGTAGAGCTCGCGACGACTATCGGAACAGAGTGAGTGTATGTGATAGTGTACGCGGTAGGAATTGTAGCTGAGGGGGTTTCAGCAGAAGGAGTGTGAGAGACAACAGTTGTAATTACAGAAGTCTGAGGAGTGACAGAGGTTTCAGTTCCGTGGACCCAGGTGAGTGAATTCTCACGAGTGAGAGTAAGAGTCACGGGCTGTGGCACACCTGGTACAGCTGTAGGAGTAATAGTAACAGGGACGGCTGGGCAGGTGGTGACAGTTACAACAACTGAAGTAAAGATGGTAGTACCCTTCTCAACTATAGTAGTAGGCTGGGTGAGAGTCATAGTTTGCGTGACACTTCCAGGTACAGTCTTGACAACATAAGTCGAAGGCCCTGCGGAAACAGGACATGTGGTAAGAGTTTCAGTAACAACCAGGAAAGAAGTTGTGCCTTGAACAACTTTGGGAATGCTCTCTGTCACAGTAAGGGTGAATGTAGGGCCAGTGGCGGCAGGGGGCGTAGGACCGACTGTCACAGTGATATCAGGGCAAGTGGTAACAGTGACGACCTTCGAGGTGATGACAGCAGTTCCACTTCTAGTCACAGTAATAGGAACATTCTGAGTGAGAGTCAGAGTCTTAGTACCGGGTACCACGAGAGTGGCAGTAGAAGGAATAGCAGGGCAAGTAGTCAGCGTAGTCGTAACGACGGTAACTGAAGTAGAACCCGAGGCAGTAAAAGTGAGGGTATTGGTGACAGGAATTGTGAGCGTAACAGTGGGGGAAGCCGGGCCAGAAGTATGTGGGACAGTCGAGCAGACGTATGTAGTCGTAGTGAAAGGAACAGTTTTGGTAATGCCATGAGAAACGACAGTCTTAGTAGTGGTCAGCGTGACGGGTGTAGCGCCAGAGCAGATGTAAGAGTGTGGAGCAGAAGAAATAGGGGCAGAGTGGGAACGACCAGAAGTGTGAACAGAGCCTGAGGCGGAACCAGAGACGGAGCCAGATGTAGTAGCAGAACCAGACTTAGAAGCAGAACCAGACTTAGAAGCAGAACCGGACTTAGAAGCAGACCTGGACTTAGAAGCAGAACCGGAGGTAGAAGCAGAGCCGGACTTAGAAGCAGAACCAGACTTAGAAGCGGAGCCGGTGGTAGAAGCAGAACCAGAGGTGGAAGCAGAGCCAGAGGTAGAAGCAGAACCGGACTTAGAAGCAGAACCAGAGGTGGAAGCAGAAGTAGAACCAGAAGTTGAAGCAGAGCTGGAGGCAGAACTAGAGGTAGAACCAGAGCTGGAAGCAGAGCTAGAGGTTGAGCTAGAAGCCGAGCTCGATGCAGAGCTAGAGGCAGAACTAGAAGCAGAGCTTGATGCCGAGCTGGAAGCAGAGCTGGAAGCAGAGCTGGAAGCAGAGCTTGAAGCAGAGCTGGAGGCAGAGCTAGAGGTAGAACCTGAGCTGGAAGCAGAGCTAGAAGCAGAGCTCGATGCAGAGCTAGAGGTAGAACCAGAGCTAGAGGCAGAGCTGGAAGCAGAGCTAGAGGCAGAGCTGGAAGCAGAGCTAGAGGCAGAGCTGGAACTAGAGGAGCTAGAAGCAGAACTAGATGCTGAGCTAGAGGCAGAGCTAGAGGTAGAACCAGAGCTGGAAACAGAGCTAGAGGCAGAGCTGGAAGCGGAACTAGAGGAGCTAGAAGCAGAACTAGAAGCAGAACTAGAAGCCGAGCTCGATGAAGAGCTAGAACCAGAAGTTGAAGCAGAGCTGGAGGCAGAGCTGGAGGCAGAGTTGGAGGCAGAGCTAGAGGTAGAACCTGAGCTGGAAGCAGAGCTAGAGGCTGAGCTGGAAGCAGAACTAGAAGCCGAGCTTGATGCAGAGCTTGACGCCGAGCTGGAAGCAGAGCTAGAGGTAGAACCAGAGCTAGAGGCAGAGCTTGAACTAGAGGAGCTAGAAGCAGAGCTGGAAGCAGAACTAGAAGCAGAGCTGGAAGCAGAGCTAGAGGCAGAGCTGGAACTAGAGGAGCTAGAAGCAGAACTAGAAGCCGAGCTCGATGCAGAGCTAGAGGCTGAGCTGGAAGCAGAACTGGAGGCAGAGCTGGAACTAGAGGAGCTAGA
>JAJMAG010000114.1:0-12876 GCA_030564905.1 Geotrichum fermentans
CCGCCATCCCCGTCGAGCCCGCCTTCCGCGCAGAGCAGTGGCTCTGGCTGCCCGACCTCATCTCCAGCGACCCCTACGGCGTGCTGCCCGTAGTCATTGGCGGCCTGAGTCTGGCAAACGTCGAGTGGAACACCGCAAACATGCTCAACGCCCAGCAGCGCCAGGGCGTCGTCCCCAGGGGCCCCTCCGCCGCAGGCCCCAGCGTGCCCAAGATCATCTCGAACCTGTCGCGCGTCGGCGTCTTGTTCTTCATGACCGCATCGTTCAACGCCCCCGCCGCCGTCTGCCTCTACTGGGTCTCCTCCTCGGGCTTTTCATTACTCCAGAACCTCGCCTTTGATTACTTCATGCCCCTCAACAAACCCCCCGCGCCTCCCTCCGCCGCAACCGCCCTGCCCACTCCTAATGCCATTGAAACCCGCGTCATTTCTTAACTTGTAATCTTCCTTTCTTTGTAAATATATAGCTCCTCCTAATGATCTTACGTGTATATTCCAGCCTACATGTGCTTCTGTAGCCAGTCCGTCGCCAGCTCAAACACCTGGTCCGGCCGGTCGCCCACAACCCTCGCCGGGTAGTCTCCCGGCACCGCGAACCCGTGCGGCAGCGGCGGCACCACGCCCTGGCTCGCCTTCCGCTCCTCCTCGTTGTCAAAAACACTCGTCGTCACCTCAGCGCGGCCCTGCACGTACGCATTCTTGCGCTTCCGGGCCTCGAGCGTCCGCAGCCCCTTGTGGAGCAGCGGCTCCGGCAGCAGCTCGTCGGCCTTGCTGTACACAATGTGGACCGGCTTGGCCACGTTCTGGAAATCGAGCGGGTCGAGCAGCGACGGGTGGACGACGACGCCGCACAGAATGTTCTCGTACTCGTCGCTGTCGCCGCTCTCGGCCTCGCGCAGCGCGTCGTCGCTCGCCGTCCACGACGTCGGGTCGTACCCCGCAGGCAGCTCCGGCGGCGCCTGCGACAGCAGGTGCAGCACGTACTTGGCCCCGAACGAATACCCCACTACCACCACTTTGGCCGGCCGGTACACGCCCAGAAGCTCGCCCACGCTGTCTTGCAGCAGGGGCAGCGTGTGTGAGAACGTGTGCCGCGCGGACCACATGTCTTCCAGGAAGCCCTTTACCGTCGACACCGCAAACGTCTTGACCTGCGCCAAAAACGACATTGCTTTTGGCTGCTGCTGCTGCTGCTGCTGCTGGGCAGGGTCCGCCGCGGCCGCCGCCGACGACGACGTAGGAGGGCTCGTTTCAGTCGGGTCCAGCACCGCGCCGCCCGTCGTGATGGGGTCGCCCTCGAACAAGTCCGGCACCGCGACCGTGCACTTGAGTCTCTGCGCGTACCTGTCCGCGAGATACAGGTTGTTGCTGGACTTGAGTCCCAGCGAGTTTGTGAGCAAGATGAGCATTGTGCGCTTATCGGCGTCCGCGAGACCGCCATTGGTCAGGTACACCTCGGTGCCGGTGCCGCTGAGACGGAACGTCTTGCCGAAGGGCGGGTCGACGGGCAGCGGCTTGTGGTCCAGCGGCGACTGCGGCGCGCCGCCCTCGTCCTTTGGTGGCGGAACCGGGCCAGGCGTGTCATCTAAAGCGAATTGTTAGCTAAATGCAAGTTTCAGTGGCCAATTGAAAACAGGGAAATACTGACCTTTGGACGGCAGTGCTGGGGCGGCATCTGCATCTGTCTTGGGCTCGATTTCGAGTCTGCTGGCGCTCTCGGTGATTGCGTCCACACTGCTCTCAGCGGGCGCCGGGGTAGGTGCTGCAGCCGCTGCCTTCTCTCCAGAGTCAAGAGGCACCGTCCCCGTCTGCCCGGCCTTTTCAATTTCTTTCTTTGTCTCGTCTGTTGCGTTTGTCGTCGCCATTGTATGTAGCTCTTCTAGTTGGTATGAATCCAAGTGGCCTAACTGACGGTGTTGTTATTTAACTATAGTCTTTTTCCAAAAAAAAAAAAAAAAACAGCAAACTTGCAGGGTTAAACGCGAGGTTAACTGCCAGACTAAAAAGTTTCACAGTTTCAGGGTTTCACCAGCTTATACTCGGCAATTGGCCGCCAGAAAGGGCATGTGTGCTTAATTCAGTCAGTTTGACGTGAATTTGCGAGCCATTGCAACTAGACAGGCACAAAGATGAACGCAAATGGAAAACTCCTGGACTGTCAACGCCGTCATGTCTCAAATACACACTCTATTCAAGGGTGTACTCACTTAATTCAAAATCTCCTTTATATTCCCATAACTGTAAACATATAAAAACAATATAAAAAAACCAAATGTGCAAAACATAACAACTCTTTTTTTTTTTGAAACATTCATAATCGTCTAAGCAAAGGACCTCGAAGTGCGTTTCGAAATGGAATGAAACCTGCTTTTCCAGTCCTCCAACTCCTTCTCAAGACGGAGGGCAGTTTCCTTGAGGTCGCGGGCCTCGCGCTCTGCGCGCCGCGACGCCAGCCGCTGCGTCGTCTCAAGCCCTTGCAGGTTTTCAATCGTCTCCTGCAGGCTCCGGATCTTGGTTTCGTTGCGGCTCAGCTCGTCCTCGAGCTTGGCGCTGTGCTTCTCCTTCTGCACGATTTGCATTTGGAGGTCCTTGACGGAGCGGTCGTTGGAGCGGAGCGAGCGGGACTCCTCGGCGTAGCGCTGCGTTTGTTCCTCGAGCCGGCGTTCCAGTTCGCCAATCTTCTGCGCCATGAACTTGGCGTCGTAGTTCTTCACTCCAATCAATTGGGCCTCGAGGTCAACTAGCTTCAGGTGAAGGTCTTTGTTTTCCTTCTCAATAGCCGAGCGCTCAGAAGTAAGTTCCTGTAGACGTTGCCTCTCGCTGTTGAGCTGCTTTTGTACTTCCAGCTTACTACCCTCAACCACCTTCAATCTTTCAATAGCTGTATTGGCAGCTTCAGTTTGTTGCCGCACGGAGCTTCTAAGTTCATTGAGCTCGTCCGACGAGCCAGGCGAGGAGGACACCCCAGGACTTTGAGCCAGTTCTTCAAACTGCTGAGATACGTCATTGAGGCGACGTTCAAGCACACGCTTTTCTTCTTGCAACTGGTCCCGATTGGCCGTAATTTCCTCCATGGTAGTTCTCAAAGTTCTGATCTGAGAAAGAAGCGAACCAACTCGGCGCTGCGAGTCTTGCTGAGACATGACGGCCTCTTCGTTGGACTTGGTGAGCTCTTTGATTTTCTCCTCAAGCTGCGACTTGAAAGTGCTCCACGAGGGATCAAGGGTATCAAAGTTATTGCGCACCTTCAGCATGTCCAGCTCATGCTGTAGATGGCGGTTTTCAGTCTGCAATTCACCAACATTTTCCTTCTCCCTCTCAAGCTCTTCTGAAATATTTCTCATTTCGTCCCTGTAGCGCTCCCTCATTGAATTGAGGGATGCCTCCATATCAGAAGAATCTTGCATCCGACGGTCCTTGAGATCTTGAATCTCCTTGGATAGTCTTTTGTGAGCCTCTCTGGAATGCAACAAATCAATTGAACTATCTTCAAGTTTGTCCTCGAGAAGTTGGATTTGACTCTGCAGACTAATAGCCTTGCTCTCCTGCTCTTTGTTCTCCTTTAGAGCAACCGCAAGTGCATTCTCAGCATCCTTCCATTGCGCTTTGGCAAAAGCCTCGGCTCGCGAAGATTTCAATACAACAGTCTCCGCAGACTCAAGCTTGCTATAGTAGTCTTCGGCACGAGACTTGTAAAGTTTGAGACTGGCAGTCAGGTCCTGGTTCATTGACACCTCGGCGTCCAAACGCAGCTCCAGGTCGGAAATACTTGAACTCAAAGCATCACTAGTGCCATCCACCTCTTGTGGCTGAGATCTCAACTGATCAAGCTCCCTCGTCAACCGCATGCGTTCCTGTTCTGATTGAGCAAGATTATCTTTAGAATCAAGTAGCTTCTTTGAGGTTTCCTGGAAAACAGAAAGCAAGTCTCGCTTGGAAGATTCGTAGTTGGTAATGAGATCCTCAACTTCCTCAATAGACTTGTTTCGAAGGTTCAGCTGCTTGACAGATTCAAATACAGACATGGGCTCATTGTTCTCCTTGTCAAAGGATTCGATGCTGCTCTTCGAACGGAAGTGGCTACTGCGCACGGGCCGGGGGCTACCTTCAAAACTCTGGTAAATGCTGTCGATAGTGGACTTGATTCCGTTTGTAGCCTTGAGCGACCGCCGAAAGTTAGGACTCGAAGGAACCGAAGTTGGTGTCATTTCTTCAAGCTTGGATCTGCGACTTGACACGCTAGAGCTAGAGTCATTTCGACTAAGTTCCTTGTTGCGTCTCTGAGACTCGCTGAGCTGACTTTCCAGCAATGCTTTGCTCTCTTCGGACTGTTTGAGCTTGCGTTCCGCAATTTCAAGGCGGCGCACAAGATCAACCGATTCAAGTTCATTGTCGAGCGGTTTGACATCCAAAGACCGGTTTCGGGAATGGGACGGTTTGATGACCTTTTGGAAAGCAACGAGTTGGCCACTCTTCTCCGCCAACTCTTTCTTGGCCGCTTCCAACTGCGAGGCCATCTTGCGTTTGTTTACCTCGGCTTCAGACCTATCACGGCGCTCCTTGTCGTAAGAGGCCTTGAGTTTGTTCAGCTCATCCTTCAGGGACTCGTTTAGGCGTTCAGCCAGGCTCGTCGCCTTCTGTTCACGAGACACACCATGGTTCAAATCTTCAATTGTTTGGTTCATCTTCTCCTTTTGCTTTTGAAGAGTAGCGCATTCAACTCTAAAGTTTTCAAGCTCTTGTCGCAACTTCTTTTCATTTGCTTCCAAGTCGGCCTTCTCCTTGTTGAGTTTGGTACGCTGGGTTAGAGAGTCGTCTGTGAACGAAGTCCGCATTTTGCGCAGGTGATCGCCCTTCTTCTCAAGCTCCTTGGAAAGCTTTTGATTCTCAAAAGAAAGAGTAGAAATCTCCTGTGACGCGTTTTCGAGCTTTTGTGAAATCTTGTTCTTCTCAAGAATGAGGTGCTCCTTGTTGGCAAGGTCATCGTCAATAAACTTCTTGAGCTGTGAGATTTGCTGGGATAGCTGCTGCTTCTCCATTGACAGCTGATCAAGCTCACGTTTAAGCTTATTGGAGTAAGTGACAGAATCATTGAGACGCCCCTTAAGATCTTCGATAATCAAAAGACCTTGCTCGCGGGCCTCCTCATGCTCTTGAAGCTTTTTCTTCAAGCTTCCCATTTCACCACGAACAGCGGCAGTCTGTGAAGCATGTGCGCGCGCAGTTTCAAGTTCAGCAGTAAGCATGTCCTTCACTTCGCGGATACCCTTGAGTTCCTCCACTGCCGAGGCAAGATTCTCCTTTTCAGAAACAAGTTTATCAATAGCAGTCTGTTTAGCATTCAGTTCCGCAATATGCTTTTGACGCTCACTTGTGATTGCCTCCTCTTGCTTCGAGAGTCGATTCTTGAGCTCGTCAACCTTCCTATCCAGAAGTTTGCGTCCTTCGTCGTTCTTGACATCGTCTGATACCTTGGCCTCTAGCAAGCGACGAGCTTCCTTCTCCTCCTTTGCAAGTTTGTCACATTTTGCTTTGAGTGAAGACACTTCTCGTTCAGCGACTTCAAGCTTTTCAGATACCGCGGCGTACTTCTTTTCAGTCTCTTTTAGGAGCGAGTGATTCTCCGAAATTTGGAGCTTCTGATCCTTGAATTGGGCAGCAATCTGATTGGCTTCTGCCTCCTTCTTGCTGGCCAGCTCTTCATAGAACGCTGAATTTTTATACAGTTCCTCGAGTTGCTCGCGTTGCTCATGGTTTTGAGCTTGAAGGTCCTCCACAGTAGCATGGGCAGAATCCAGGTCCAAAGTCGCTTGACTCAATTTACTTTCGAGGTCGCCGTTCGACTTGGCAATAGTTTCTTCAAGTACGCCAATTTGTTTCTCGCGATCATCCAAGAGTTCTCGTATGCTGCCCAGCTCCTTGACGAGTCGTTCGTGTTTTTCTAGTCCATTGGCATGATTAGATGCTGTGTGAGCGAGCTCTTCTTCTAGTGAGGCTATCTGTTCCTTCAATTGCGCTCTCTCTTTCTCAAGGGCGCTTATAATCTCGGCGCCATTCACGAGCTCATTTCTCCAAACATCAGCTTGCGCATCGACCTTCTTTTTAGCCAAGAGCAGCTCCTCCAACTGGACTTCAAGCCGGTCAAGGTCATCCAAGGCGCCCGTAAGCTGTCCTTCAAGGTCAGCTTCTCTTTCTTGCGAACGCTTGAGGAACTCTTCCTTGTCAAGAGCAAGACGCCGCTCGCTCTCGAGTGTTTCCTGTATCTTTACCAACTGTAGCTCGACTTTGCGATGGTCATCTTTAAGGGTGTCTCGTTCCGTTTCCATGCTTTTGCATACCTGCTCCAACTTTTTTATTTCAAGCTTTTGAGCTTCACTTGGCCCATTATCGCGGGACACAATTAGCAACGGTCGCATCTTGGTGTAGAGTTTCCACCATGGGTTGTCTTTCATGTCAAGATAGATTTGGAAGTTGCGCTTTATGAGGCTTGTAGCCTGAGACTTGAACAACGTTTTGCGGACCTTTTCACGTTCGAGGAATCCACGTGCTATGGATTGGAATTGTGTAATGAGCTCACGAACCATTGTCTCGCGGCGCTCTTCTAGCTCTGCCAAAACGCCAGACTTGAAAAAGACTTTTGTGAGACCGACCTTGTACAGATTCTCGTCCAAGTGCAGTTTCTGCAGAATAATCTGACATGCCTTCTGGCCTTCGAGATATCCCTTGGGCATTTTGCTGACCAGAACCTCGTACCGCTGTCTGAATTCAGAGAAGAAGATACGGTTGGGATAACCAGTCCGCGCGATACGAATGCCTTCAAGCACACCATTACAGCGAAGCTGATCCAAGACCAACAGGTTGTCAAACTTGTGGGGAGTCTTTTGGTGATTGGGGATGATGCATCTCACAAAGTGGGGGTGAGTGGAATTGAGTTGAGTCATGAGGAAGCTGAGCTGCTCCTTGTGTCGCTGGGCTACCGTGCGGAAAAGACCCTTCTTGGTAACCTTTGCGCCAGATCCCGATTCAGCTGCCTCGTTGGCAAACAGCTGTCTGATATTGGCTTCGGTTGACTGGACCAAGAGCTGTGTGACGTTGTCATTCAAGGGGTCTTTGTTCTTTTCAAGCCAGCCTTCTGTCGAGTATTCAACCTCAGCGGCGTAGTGTGTGAGAACGAAACCTTGTGAGAGTCTAGAGGGCCGGTACTTTGTGGACTTATTATTCCATAGATGGTGGAGCTTGTCCGTGAACGATTTGTCGGTAGCCTTTGGCATGACACAGTCTTCGTCAAGGCAGGAGAAGATACCAATGGGCTAGAAAAGTTAGAAAAGAAACTAGGAAAGGAAATAGATATACTCACATTAGTTTTCTCAATGAGGTCGATTGTCGGCTGGAGATCATGTCCAAAATCAATATACTTCCACTCAATATTTTCACGAGAGTATTCTTCCTGTTCGAGCACAAACATGTGGTGGTTGAAAAACTGCTGGAGTCTTTCGTTGGTGTAGTTGATGCAGAGCTGTTCAAAGGAGTTGTGTTCAAAGATCTCGAAACCGGCGATATCCAGAACGCCAATGAAGGAAGTGTTGTCGTTGCTTCGCTCCAGAGTCTGGTTGATCTTGTCGACAATGGAGCCAAACGTGCGCTCGTACAGGCTCTTCGCAAGCGCCTCCAGGGTATTCTTAACCTGCTCGGCATTTCGGGATTGGTGCACCCACTCGCGACCAGCCTTGACGCGAGGGCGAAGGAGACCCTTGACAAACTGCTCCGAGTTGATGCCAAGGAGGTGACATACTCGCTCGGCTTGGGCGATATTGAGAATCCGAGCCTGGTCGGAGCGCTCAGAACCAAGCTCAATGTTGCCAATGTTGAGAATGGCAGACATGACGCGGAAGATTTCGTTTTGCTCGTGCGTCGAGAACCCCATGATTCGGAAAGAGTTGAGAAGACTCTTGAATTCTAGCTTATCGTCCACACCCTTTACTTCCTTGTTGGAGCCCCGCAGATACGCGTATGCATTGAGATCAGTGTCAAGCACCAAGGACTCTCTCAAATCCTTGGGCAGCCCTTGAATTAGCTGGTAGAAAATGTGGTAGTTTCGTTCTTTCGGGTTTTGATAAATAACTCGCGACTTTTCTAAAAGGTACCAGTCAATCGAGGCGCCTGCAATCTGGCCGGATCGTCCAAATTCTATCCGAATGAACTTTCCAAACCGCGACGAGTTGTTGTTCCGCACCGTCTGGGCGTTTCCAAACGCCTCTAAAATGGGGTTTGCTTGGAGAATCTGTTGTTCAAATGTAGGATGGTTTTCAAGCCTGGGGCTCTTGGAAGGCATGGCGACGTTGGAGGAAGTGATGGCGGCGAGGTACTGAATGACTTTTTTTGTATTTTCGGTTTTACCAGCACCAGACTCGCCAGTGACTAGAATTGACTGATTCTCCTGCTCTTCAAGCATGTTGCGAAAAGCGAGATCTGAAATCGCATAGATGTGAGGCTTGGTTTCTTCGCGTTGCTTGTTTTTGTATGACATGACAGTCTCGTGGCCGTAGATGGGTATATCTTTGTATGGATTGACGGCGACCAAGAACAGTCCAGAGTATGTCTAAAACGTTAGAGTGGGGTTTATGTTGGACGCGGGCTAAAACTTACGTATATTGAATCGGACATGTATCTCATGAAGAGGTTATGAACGACCGAGGCCTCGTTAAGGTAAGTAAGCTCAGCCATATCCTGGGCATTGTCGAACTTTGGGGGATTGACCCGATCTACTTCTTCGGGCGAAACAACACGATCCTACAGATGTTAGAGAGTTTTCAAAGAAAGTTGACTTTCAGCATACCGAATCGTCGACACATCGGATCCTAAGTTTACCATCTTCGAGGTCTTCATCGACAACAAAACCCTTGATGAAAGCGAGTTTATCGTCGGGTACCCACACCCACTTCTTTGCCGCAAACTCTGAGTTTTGAAGATTGTCCTCAACGTTTGTCATTGGAAGCTCATATTGTTCTGTAGCAGGATCTGTAGGGTGCATCAATTTCGAGATGGTAGATATGCTGGTGGACGGTGAAAATGTTTTCGTCCTGTTAATGGAGGACTTTAAATGTTTGGACATTGCGAATTGCACATGAGAAGGCCAACGCTGTTTCTGAATGTCTCAAAAGAACGCAAAATGCAAACGGGTATCGGGAAAACTTCCGTAAAGACGCAGAGGATGGAATGTTGGCTAATGTATGGACGTGGAAAAGAGGTAACCAAAAATGTAAGCGAAAAAAAAAGAGAGAGGCCAAACTCGTGGGTATTTGAATAAAAAAGCCGACAGAAGCCTGGAGAGAGCAAAGTCGAAGCAAGAGACAAGAAGATGTAAACACACAAGGAAATCATCAAGCAAAACAACCAAAGGGCCCAAGCAGCGCTGTTGTTTTGTTGTTTACGTTTTGGCGTAAGGCTGGTGTTGCCCCAGCAACATACTAAATCCAGCACAGCGCACGCGAAAAATCAATCCAACGCGTGCACGCGCGTCACTTCATTAATTAAAAGGCCGCGCGTTGGTCCAACAGAGAAAGCTTTCAACAACATGGCGTTGGTCTTGAACAACTAGGAAGGTGAGCGGTGAAGGATGTTTGTATATTCTATAGAATTGTAGTGCCTTTTACTGTCTACACCAGTCTCCCCGCACACGCCCATAATGAATGATCAGCCCAGTGATCACGCTCCTAGACCAAGTACTCGGCCCATCTCGGCAAAGGCGCTGTTAAGCCCAGATGAGCTGGACACTTCAGAAGGGAAATTGCTCATGGAGCAGATATTCTTGAGCAGGAAGAGTTCCAAGCGGCGTGGAATTTCCAGACGCTCGTCTGTAAAGTCAATTAACGTCGTCAGCGACAGCGAGTCTGAAGAAGAGGCAGAACAGACAAAGCAAGAAGAAGAGATTGCGGATGGAGCCGACGCGTCTGGGGACGGAATTGAGACAGGCAAACCCAGCTCTAGTGATCCCTTGGAAGAAGTTAGTGAACCTGAGGTCAATGTAGACCAAACACCAATCCACGATAGATTTTCCGCGGGACCAACAACGCCGTTTCCAGATTCAGGCGGCATTTCGCGCAGCCAGTTAGAAGGCATGGCGCGGAATATAGACATCTTCCGCCAGAAGAAAGCTCTGCGCGAAGAGCTTCAACGACAGGAATTAGAACAGCGAGCCAGAATGGTGGTACCGCAGTCAATCGGCTCGAGCGAGACTATTACGGAAGCAACGCCCAATTTGATGGCCAAGACGACAGAGAAGGAGGAGGAGGTTCCCGAAAAAGCAGACAAACTCAACTACAACCCGAGCGACATTACGGATCTTGACGTGCGCAGAACCCGCATGAGACTCATCATTATTATTCTCTCGATATGCTTCGTCCTTTCTCTCGCTGCTAATATTTATGCGGGATCGTAAGCCCTTCATTTTTTTGGTCGGAGCCCCTCCCGCGGCTAACGTTTTTTTCTAGGATCAGTATCAACAATCGGCTGAAAAATGAAGAGGTCCAAGCGCCGGAGCTCAAGGAGATTGTAGAACCCACATACACGTTTGGAACCAAGATCGATGGGTATGAGAGAATCACAGCTGAAGACCCTCAAGTTCAGTTGCTACTGGACGACCCGACGCTGCGACAAGTGTTTTACGGGATCAATTATGCGCCACAGAGGGTCGAGCACCCAGGATGTGGAAGTACGCAGAGAGACGTGACGCTAGATCTGGCCGTCTTGTCACAGGTCACGACCAAGATTCGAATGTTTAGCACCGACTGCAAGCAGGTAGACTACGCGCTGAACGCAATCCAGGACCTGGGGCTCGACATGACGATATCGATGGGCGTATGGGTGGACCGGTCGTACGAGTCGAGCAAACGGCAGATCCAGGAGATGAAGCGCATCGTGGCTTCCTACCCCAGCCGCTATTTTGACTCGATTCTGGTTGGCAATGAGGCGCTGTTCCGCCAGGAAATGACGGAGGACGAGCTGATCTCGCACATTGAAAGCACGAGGGCGTACTTGCACTCAAGAAACATTTACATTCCAGTTGGAACGTCCGAAGTCGGGGCCAAGTGGAACTCGAAGCTGGGGTCGCACGTGGATGTGCTGGCGGCGAGCGTCCATCCGTTCTTTGGCGGCGTGCCGGCCAACGAGAGCACCAAATGGGCCTATGACTACCTGTACGGCCAGATCATGCTGGACATGGGCGAGTGGGACGCGGTGCCAGAGACCATCATCATTTCCGAGGTGGGCTGGCCGTCTGGCGGAGGCAGGATACGGCAGAGCGTGGCGGGGATCCCTGAGATGCAGACGCTGCTGACGGACTGGCTGTGCCCTGCGGAGGAGAAGAGGGACCATGTTGTCGGGTGGTACTGGTTTGAAGCGTTTGACGAGCCGTCGAAGGAGCCGCTCAACACGCTGACGCAGCGCTGGGAGACGCAATGGGGGCTGTTTGGGACGAACCGCCGTCTCAAGGGAGGCATCAAACTCCCAGAGTGTGGAAACGAGTAGAAAATTACATAAGAGAATTAATGCACACATAAAAAAAAAAAAGTCCAGCTGTCGTTTGCCCTTGTTAACGTTTCGATACACCTGAATCTGAAAAACTTGAACTTTCAATTGCATTTTTTTTTTTGATTCCCTTGACATCTTCTTTTTTCTTATTTCATAAAGTCTGAATAGGCTTAACACATTGTTGGATCGCCCCTCAAAGACACACGAAGAAAGAAAACCTCATATTCCTTAGTTCTACACAATCCCCCAGTTTTTAGATACATTGCCATGGAACGCATGCCATTCGACTGGTTCCTGGAGGTCCCGCCGGTGACGCGGGCGTGGACGACGGCCATCGCGGCGGTGTCGATCCTCGAGCAATGCAAAGTCGTGGGCGAGCTTCAGCTGCTGTACAATTACAAGCAAGTGTTTGTCAACCATGAGGTAAGTGGCAACGACGATATACTTTGATGTGTTTGAATTATTTTGCGTGTGTGTGTGTGCTAACAGCAGGCTTTTAGTATTGGCGCCTAGTGACCTCGTTCCTGTACTTTGGCCCGCTGAGCATCAACCTCATGGTGTACGCGTACCTCGTTGCGCGGTACAGCCGGATGCTTGAGGAGTCCTTCTACGCGCACCGGCCCGCCGAGTACCTGTGGCTGATTTTCTTCATCGGCAGCACGCTCATCGCGCTGGCCAGTTTCAAGCAAACCGCGTTCCCGTTTCTGGGGCCGTACCTTTCCAACGCGCTGGTGTACATCTGGGCGCGCCGCAACCCGGACATTCAGATCTCGTTTCTGGGGCTCTTTGTGTTTTCGGCACCGTACCTGCCGTGGGCCATGATGCTGTTCTCGGCCGTCATGAAGAGCAGCGGGTCGCCCAAGGGCGAGCTGATTGGCATCTTTGTGGGCCATGTGTATTTCTTCCTGGAGGATATATATCCGAGCATTGCAAAGAACGGGTCCAGGCCGCTGGCCCCGCCGTGGCTGTGGTTCAGGAGGACCGAGCAGCAGCAGGAGGGCCAGGAGCAAGTCCAGGAGGCGCGGGAGGAGCAGGTGGCAGTCGCGGCGCAACCGCCGGCGCCGGCGCCCGGTAACGATGAAGCCCAGCTGGCTGAGGCCGACTAAGACCAAACCGGTTTGCAAAACAAGGCTACTGTATATCTAAGGTAATAATCAATTGTTTTGGAAGTCCCCTTAAGCGCCGGTACTAGTCAGAATCGATGTTCACAAGAGCCCCTTCCCAGATCCAACTTGTTTCTGCTATTAACAAAGCTTGTAATACTAAGCACTTGGTGGCTTGGTTTGTACCAATTCAAGGTCCTGTATACATGTGTACTTTTATATCGCTCTTTTTTTTTTTTTGAAGT